>JAGFPH010003071.1:28211-44293 GCA_018207615.1 Philaenus spumarius
CCCAAATCCAACTAAACTTTCGAATTTTTTAAAACCCTTTCTTAGCGAGCATCTATGGCCCTAGAGTAAGCTACATAACAAATTTCATTCCAATCCGTTCGATTTGTTTTGAGAAATCGTGATTTAGTAACTTTGTCCCCCCAAAACCCCTCTAAAATTTCGAATTTTCGGCAACCCTTTCTTAATGCGCGTCTAGAGCCTGTAAAGTGTATTAGTGCCAAATTTCATGTTTGTAGGCCTCGTGGTTTTGGAGAAACTGTGATGAGTCAATGAGTCAATGGTATTTGACATTTATAAGACAAGTATAGATTAATATTATTTTTTAGACAGTTAATTTTATAATATTTATTGTTCTGATTTGTGTAAATCAATTTGTTTCCAAAAATGCATTCGAGTAAATCATCGCCAACTTTATTAAGATCAATCCTTCCCCGCTCAAACTATTTCCATTAATTAAACAAAACCCCTCACTAATCGGCCTCGCCTTCCATTCCTGGCGGTGGTTACTTCACTCCTACACTCACGATCCTCTTTGTACGGAAGGTCTCGAGAGTGGGCGTTGTCTGAAAGTAAACTCAACGTTATACAAAGTGACAACACCGCTTGTGAATCAACCTGTAGTCCCGTTTAAAGTAGGCGAAAGTAACACACGTTTGGTCAAACAAAGTGAATGTTATGCAAATACAGTAGAACGGGTTGACAATTAGAAAGGCATTGGTCCAATTTAAATGATTCTGTTGGCCGTTATCTGGCCAACCTGCTTTTGTACCAGCTGTTGTATTGCGCTTTCTGATATAACTGGAATATCTTGAATCTACATTTGTGGAAATATAAAAACTAGGGGAAACCCATGCGTGCTGCTCACGCCAACACCGTTGGAACCTTCCGTACACATAATCATGTCATGTTTTCTTTATAACAAAGGTGTAGGATTAATAATAACCCCAAAGCTAAGATGGAAAATAATGTTAAATGTTCAAATCAAATTATTTCGTATATTTCATAACAGCAGTTATAATGAAGGTTAAAAGAACCAGCAAGGCTCAGGTTTGCACTTTAATAAAAACCTAACTTCAAAATTAGAAATACAAATAATTCCTTCAAAGTTTGAAATCAGGTGTTAATGGAAATATTAGAGCAAACAGCTGTTTTATCTGTTATTTTATTCAATTGGTTGCTATGGTGATGAATGTAAATGCATTCAAGAAATATGTGTTCGTTCATCAGCCTAGGCCTAACCTAAGATTTTTTCCGACTAAATTTACAAATATTGAAATAAAAAATGTTTTCATCAAAATGAATGTATAGGATTGTTTCTCAGGGATAGTGGAGATTTTTATTAGCAAAACTATTTTTTCAATCGGTTCAGTAGTTACCCCCTACATACAAACACACAAAAACTTTACGTACTTTAAAATTACATTTTTTAAATCATATAAATAATTCTAAAATTAATAAATAATCGTCTGCAAATAATATCCATGAAATATTGTTTTGAATATTCTTATTTTTAATTTTGCAATCAAACTAAACCAAAGTTACAATTTATTTATTTATTACAGCCAAAAGATATTTACAGTGTTCATAAAGTCCTTTACCCCTCATTACTTTGGTTACTTAAAATAAGTTAACAAAACGTTGTGCATGTCTTGTGTTGCATAACAGGACAAATGTTTTGATTCATCAGAACTTTTATGATTTTGGAGGGCTTGAGTGGGTGGGGGGCAAACAATTTCAAATGTAAAGGTAGGTCAGCTTTATATTAAAATACATATACAAATATTTAAATACACCATTTAAAAGCTTATTAAAAGAGAAACAGAATGGCGCAGACTAGAGCTTAGTATGTTGCTTCGTTTTAAAGTAATTGAAAAAGTTCTGGAAAATGATATTGTTATCATAGCAACAAAGCAGGTTATTAATTTTGTTAATAAGTAGGTTGTATGTTATTTTGATTGTCCATTACTTTGAAACTATGTCAAATATTAAGCTCTAGTTTGCACCATTGTCCTTCCCTTTTAAAAAGCTTTTCTGGTGTATTACATGACCTACCTTTATATTTGAAATTGTTAACCCCCTTACCCTATGCCCCTCCTTAAGCCATCCAAAAATCATAGAGGGTATATGTCCAAACATTTGTCCTGTTATGCAACACAAGATATATATAAAGTTTTGTTGACCTATTTCCAGTAACAAAAATAATGAGGGGAGTTATAGGAACTTTATGATCACTCTGTATATGCTTAGGCTACGCCCAATATAAATTAACATTAATAATACACAAACACAATACAATTTAAAAAAATATGAGAAATAATAGGCAACTATTAAAGTGGAAACAAGCAATACAATTGGAAATTCAGTAAACAATTAAATTATACAATAATTTGATAAAAATATAATATTCATAACTTAAATAGAATAATTTAAAAAAATACTACAACATACAATAATTTTATACCAATCAAATTTTGAACAATAAAAAACATATATAAAATTTAAAATTGGAGGACACATCCATGATTTTAAGGCCGGCTACAGTACACAGAACTCCTCCACAGAGTAGAAAGATCTAGACAAAATTAACTGCCTAAGGTTGTTTTTAAAAGGTACAATATTCGGCAAATTTGTAATGCTCTGTGGGGCTTGAAACCCAAAATAAAACTTACACGACTTAAAAAAGCTCTTCTTTGTCTGTCAGCCAGAAGTATACACACTCGCCTCCAAATTCACCTAATCATTTTGTAATAAATTGCTCATTTCAATCATACCTCTGTTTTCTCCCGCCTTTAAAAACAATTTGAAACACACACAACATTAGCATCAATTTCGTAATATAACGATCAAAGCATAATACAAGAACTAGTTATAAATAAATCCAAAATTCTATTTATTCTGAAATAGCTCTTTCCGTATCCATTATTAACCTTAACATAATACTTTCACCTGGTTTAATGTTACTTTCGTTCAAGTGCGTACATTCTCCTCCGGTCGCAAGGGGAGAACGCATGTCTGGGGCGACGGTAAGGGTAAATACCTTTCACTTCTGGAAGTACATCCTGCCCGAGCTAAGCGAACTAATTGATCAGCGGACGGTTTTTACTCGTTATCTCACTTCCTTGTTGTGTAACCGATGGAGAAAAACGCGGTCAGGTTCAATAATATCCAAAGTAATTTTGCAGTGGATTTGTATCCACTGTATATGACTGATGCGTTCGTGAGTTTTGCCTGTTATGGAGTTTTGGTTTGAATTTTTAAACAGTCATTTAAGTTTACTTTTGTTCTCTTCCTGGACTGTGTATAATATATTTCATAAATACCTGTGCTTGCGTAATACTGCTCGCAGTGCTTTAATTGTTTCTAAATTATTTAGATGACGCACGTTTCGCCTTTCAATCAGGCATTGTCGAATCAAGGCCAGATTGACACTAATATATTAGTGAAGTTTAATAAACATATAAACCCGTGCGCGTATAATATACAATGCTTGTCTTTTTTAATGTATTATTTAAAATAATTCTGTATTTTTTATGAACTTTGATTGATTTTACAATGCCTGATTGATAGGCGATACGTGCGTCATCTAAAAACATTTAAGCCCATTAGGAATCAGTCCATAAACAACGGTTTTAACTCCATTTGAAGAAACTGTATTAAACTAACTCGACCGTTCGGCATTTCGTCTGTGTGTCTGTCTCACGATTACGGAAAAACGCCTTGACCGATTATGATGATTTTTTGCATGAATGTTCCTTATTCCTAGGCCGAGCCATGTATGTATACGGTTTTTTCAATTTTTCATTTTTAACCCCTTAAATAAAATAAAAATGGCGGCCGGACCGTTTCTCTCAGTGTAAGCTTTTTTCCAAAGCCAGTTTGTGGCTTAACCGTAAGTCGAATTTAAAAACTAATAATTTTATTCTTGATTTTTTCCGTATCTCTAACGGTAAGCTCACAAAATGGCGGTAAACTTCGAATTTGTTAAAAATCGTCCAAGTTTTTTTATTTCAACCATGTTTTTATACATTTTTTCTAAACCAATTCAAAAGTTTTCCATAGCTTTTTTGTAGATAAAGATTTAAAGAATTCATATATGCCAGTAAAAAAAATTATTGAAGTAAAATTAAGAAAGTTATTAGCTCAAGAAACAATCACGTTCAGTAACGAAAGGAAAATGTTTAACTTTAGGCCTACATAAAAATTAGGAAAAATTATTGTAATTTTTTTCATAAATGTAAAACAGTTTCGTAATTTAGTTCTAAATAGAATTGTGTAAAAATATTTATCAATTTCAAATTTCTTATTTTGAAAACACCAGTTTTTATGTTCCTACTACAAGACTGCTAACAAAACTAGGCCTACTTTGAATAGTAATTTATGAATATATCATTTGCCCAAAAATTACATATTATTATAAGAAAGTGTAGAGGATAAATCAAAGAATTGAACTGTATACCTGTAAATTTCATAAAAGTATTTGTCTTAGCTTTACTTGAATTGCAAAATGAGATGAAACAAATGAAACCCCGCGGCGATATAGGACATACACAAAATGACCGTAGGACACCGTGGGAAGTGTTGATACATGGGTTGAGATCACTATCACGACGTTTTAACATCGTTTGTTTTCATTATTTCTAATATTGGAATATAATATGGAACTTAAGTTAACTTATGATACATTGTTAAGTTTGAGTTATTTAAGTATGTAAATATTTAATTGTATGTTGTCCCTCTATAACGCGATATTTTTAGCTATCTTACGCATTATTAACCTAAATAAAACAAAATGCCTCTAAAAGAAAATCTTTAGCAGTTAAAGCTCAAGAAAAGAAATAAAAACGAAAACTAGAAATCCCGGAATCGCGGGAATTTTAAATAATGTTTTACTGGCTAAACCTTGTGCTTACTTCCTTACTGGCACACTATTTTTAACCTAAGCTCAAAACCACATTGTTATTTCAACCAGCGAGGTTTACTGTTCACAGAACTACTAGTAAGAACTAATTTTATGGCTGAAACTTTGCCTGGCATTGGGCAGTATATTTTAATCAGAACCCATATCTAAATTTAAAATTGAAATGTTTGCGAGTTTAAACATTCCGGAAAACTGCTTACCCTATGCGGACAAATTGTATTTTTTTTTTTTTTTCCAAGTGTCATTAATGTTTCAAAAAACTAACTGACTAGTTATAGATTTTATTTTCGGTGAGTTTTTTAGTTTGATCTGGTTAAATGGTTAAAGCTGTACTATGATAGTGAATGGACTTGAATTGTAAGAAACGGTATAAAATCGCTTAGTTAAAAAAACACAATTTATGAAATGAGGAATCACAATGTCTATTTTAGAGGTATTACCAAGTAAACTATTTTAACACAAGTTATGAAATGAGGAATCACAATGTCTATTTCAGAGGTATCACCAAGTATACTATTTTAGCACAACGTACGAAATAAGGAAGCACAATGTCCATTTCAGAAGTATTACCAAGTAAACAATTGTAACACAGCTTACTAAATGAGGAAGCACAGTGTCCATTTCAGAGGTATTACCAAGTAAACAATTTTTGAACACAACTTACTAAATGAGGAAGCGCAATGTCCGTTTCAGAGGTATTACAAAATATAAAATATTTTAATACAACTTACGAAATGAGGAAGCGCAACGTTCATTTCAGAGGTATTACCAAGTAAACTATATACTCTGCTATATACACATGTGTACTATTTTTTATAGTAGAGGGTGACGGAATAGAGGTTGACGGAAAATCCGATTCACCACCCGAAATTTTTAGGCGAGGTGCGCCTATAGCAGCTAGACAAAATTAGGGTTTTTATTGGGGACAGTTTTCAGCATATAATTTACGAAAAAATCAATTAATGTTTTTACGTTAAATAAGACATTTTTTTAAAAGGTGTTTCTCTTAACATTAAAGCGTAGACTTTAAATACCATGATTTTTTATCAGAAAATGGCACAGCTACCGCAAACTGTAGAAAAAATATTCTGAATAAAATTCGAACTTAACTCTGCATAATTAGGTTACAACAAAACTACAATTAAATAATTCATGCACTTACTTTATCCTTGATTTGCAAAGGAAATCTTGCAATAGTAAATTTACTTGGCCTCGGAGTTTTTGACGGAAATTCCTTTTTTCGAAGGTTTTCTTATCCTAAAAGTACATTAACAGTATCCGCCGCTCAATGTCTAATTGCCTGTGATGGTATTGCTTAAGTATGGTCGTGACATTGTTTTCAAACTTCGTTCGAACTACCTGTTTTCGTATTGCTTCAATCGGATTTTGTAACTCAAGAGCAAACACCTCAGAGAAATATTAAAAGTAATTAGTTGTGTCCGTGTTAGGTGACTAAAATGAGCGGAGTGATGGTAATTTTTAGTATTTTATTAGTGAATTATATAATACCGATTAGTTTACTTTTTGATGTCATTATTTGCGTAATTGTAGATCGATCTTTAAAAGCTACTGTGATTTGCCATCACTATTACTCTGTAACAGCTGATATTAACGAACTTCTATAGGGGATGTTTCTCATTTCCTAATCTTAAACTTAAATCTCTAAATATAAAAATGAATGTTTCTTTGCCCTCTATAGACACAGAAACTATTCGACCGATTACACTAAAAATTTCACAGTTTATCCATATCATTGCCAGGAGTGTTTAGACATTAAAATTACTACAGTCTAAGGGGTTGAAATGGAGTTGCTATCACTATATACAAATTAAGCTAACTTCCTACAAGCTAAGAAACTAAAATTATCTAATATTATTTTAAGTTATACAAAAAAGCTATTAGCAATTTGATTACTTAAGTCAAAGGGATGGAATGGAATAAATATCCTTAACATTAAAGCAAGCAATTGCGAAGCATTGCCGGGTCAACTAGTAGATTCGTAAATAAAAGACAATATTTTTAAAACCAAGGTGTCAATATGAAATTAATTGTATTATGACGACCGTGAGTATAATCATATATTTATATATATATATAATTCTTTCCTCTTAAACGGCTGTACATATTTTTATGAATTTTTTGTGTGTAGTTGAGTGGGTCCCTGGATGGTTTGGATTCACAATTGGAAGGGTTTGAAATAGGTTTGCTACCCTTATACAATAAGTATAAATTAAACTAACTTCCTACAAGCTATAAAGCTAAAAAAGTAATATTATTTTTTAAGGTACATACAAAATCATTTGCAAAAGGGATTACTTAAGTCAAAGGGATGAAGTGGAAAACTACCCTTAAAATTAAACAATAATCCACTTACTTTTTTATATTCTCAAAAACTACTCAACTGTATTTTGGTGACTTTTGTGTAATTATGTATAAAAAAAGACGATTGTTGTTAATTTGTAGCAGATTGAGGAAAAAATACATTTATTATTTATTTATTTATGTTGCCGTTAAGGCTGGTAAAAGAATTGAAGAAAAGGCGTGATGAACTTCGTTCCTGACGGGGATCCCACGATCGCACACATTTACTTTTTTCTTCAACAATGTCGGCTTGCAAGTTTTCTGGATTAATTGGATCATAACTTTAAAAACACATTATTTTAAGCTTGAAAATTATCCGTCCCTTAACACATGTCCAAGTTATTCAAAACCATTCTAGAAATTCCACTAAAATTACCAATCGTCGCAACTCTCTTGATTTCCCTCTTCTCTAAAATTTCTCCACTTAAAGGCCGCGTCAAGACACCTACTTAATAAACACTAGGGCTCTATAAATGTATAGGATAAGTATTGGAATCGTCTTATTTTCTCATTTTACATTTTCCAGCCGGAGTTGAATTACATAGAATCAAACACAATTAAATTTCTCTTCCCCGACAGGTTCCGTTTATTTATACAAGTTGTAGACACGCTAAGAATATTGCCGCCTAGTTAGTAGTCGGGGTATATTTTCTGCCGCATCGTTTCCTTTTATGCAAACATCTTTGAGTGTGAAAATATTGTTAGTGGATATTTGACAGTCTCGGACAATATTTCCCAAAAATATTTTTATAGTTTAAATAAATAATAAATTTTATAAAAGCTCTGTTTTATAAGTATATTATATATTTTTTATCTGTACAACTACTTAGGTACAAAAATTATAAAAAAAAATACAAAAGAAAATATTCAGGAAAAAATCAAATTTTGAAAATTGGTAGACAATTGCCTGAAAAGATTTTAACTTGGAACCTATATAAATAAAAATGTAAATGTTCGTTTGTTCAAAATCGCTAATCTCCGAAAGTTCTTCACCGATTGCTTTGAAATTTTTACAGTAAGTTGCATTCGAACGGGAGTGTGATTTACATACTTTTCTTTGAAAAATAACGCCATCTGTTGGACATAAAAACAACACAAACTATACTAAATATTTTACGTAAATGGGAGCACTATATTTTATATTAATTAAATATGTGTATTGTGGGTACATTAATCGGCTGCTCTAAAATTTCCATTAACAGCTGATTTCAAACTTTGTAACAATTATTTGTATTTCTAATTTTTAGGTTAGGTTTTCGTATTTTACGGCAATGGGAGTGCCATGTTCTATATAAATAAAAATGTAATAGTGTTGGTATAGTAACCAGCTGTTTGCTCTAATATTTTCATTAACAGTTGATTTTAAAATTTGTAACAATTATTTCTATTTCTAACTTTTTAAGTTAGGTTTTTATTAAAGTTTAGACCTGAGCCTTGCTGGATTTTTTAACCTTTATTATAAAATATACGAAATAATTTGGTTTGAACATTTAACATTATTTACCATCTTAGCTTTGGGGTTATAATTAATCCTACACCTTTATTATAAAGAAAACATAACATGATTATGTGTATAGAAGATTCCAACGAGATTGGCGTGCGGAGCACGCAGGGGGTTCCCCTAGAAATAAATAAAATTGCAATTTCATAGACTTAAAAAAAAAATTTTATAATCCTTTTTGAATAATTAAAATTATTTCCACCCTTTTAAAATTTCAACAGATAGGAATTTTGTACCTTAATATATAAAAAAAGGAAAAATATGCCATTCAAACGTTTTTAAAGTTACTTGTCCTATTATTTTCGAACGAATAAATCATCCTTGCCAATAGCTTATACAAGCTTTATAGAAGCTTTGCCACAAGAACGAAGTATGGAAATGAACGTTACAACGTTTTCATTATTAGAATTAGAAATAAATTTATTTTACTCATTTCTGGGGGGAAAACTTAAGACAAGTATTATATTTTTAGTGGTGCTGGCTTTCGGCATATAACTTAAAACACAATAAAAGACAATCTGAAAAAGTTGTAAGCATAGTAAGAACGAACTAACGATATCTATTCAAACCAAAAATGAATTAGTTTGAGAAATATGGAAAACCCCTTAGTTTAAATTATTTATGTTCTAACCTGATAAAAGATGTTAAAGTACAACACAGCCATATTAGTAGCATATATATTATGGTTTGCAGTATTTTAACTGTTTGATGTTTCCTTTGTTTCAGGTAAAGATCTTAACTTTATCAAGAAATATAGTAAGTAGGATGATGATTACATATAAATAGACAATAAATAACTTAAGATACTAAAGATGTATCTTCACAAATTATATGTATAAATAGAATAAGATAAAAGCATGTTTTAAATTTCTAACTAGTTTATGGTAAAACGTACTAATTGCATTTCCTAGCCGGTTAGTTTTTAAAATCCCATTTGGAAAGGAAAGTATTCGGTTTATTATTTCCGAAGTCGTAGAAAGCGAAAAGACTCTTTCATTACCAACAAAAGCAATTTTTCCCGTATATTCATATCGCCTCGGCGTATCTGCTTCAGAAATGTGTAAAATCTGGCAACAATGAGATGCGCAGAAGCGACAATACCTTCTCCTTGACAACAATGGAACCGGACAATGTCATTTAGTTAGCTTTACCATTGTTAGACGATCCGTTCGTGGAGGCATAACAAGAGTCGGAAATTATGTATTTCTGTTTTACATAAAGTTGTTAGTACTACTGCTACAGACTAAACTGTTATTCTTTTATAGTCTTTACTTTTCCAGTTGGAAAAATTAATATGAAAACCGAACTCTAGTAACTAGACTCGAAGCTGTGTAACCTTTGTTTAAGGCTCTAAGTTGAATCTTAACTAGATAAACGACGGAAAATAAAAATAAGTTTCGCAATATCTTAAAATCAGCTTGGTTTCCTAAATATAGCGATCAATTTAACTTCGGTTTAACGCAATTCTCAAGTTTATAGAAAAATATCTAAATATCAAAATATTTAAATCGTAATAAAAAACCTTTCTAACATTTTTTTTAAATTTATTTTTTAAACTAAGTGTTTTTGTACAAAGAATGTACTACTCATAACTTACTAATAATTCAGTAGACGTACACACAATTTAGTAGACACACTAAACATTGAGTAGACATAAAAACAATTTAGTAGAAATACTATCACTTTAGTATGGATTCTAAGAATTTAGTAAGCAATTTAGTAGACATACAAACAACTTAGTAGACATTCTATTAATTTAATGGGGATAGAGAAAATATAGTAAACATACAAACAATTAATTTATTAGGGACACAGAAAATTTAGTAGACATACTAACAATATAAAAGGCATACTAACAATATAGTTGACATACTAACAACATAGTAATCATTCAATAATTTACTAGGCATAATAACAATTTATTATTACAAAATATTTTAGTAAAAATACGAAACAATTAGTAGGCATTACAGACAGTTTAATAGACATAACAATAATTAAGACTGTTAATTATAACTTTTGAGTACAAAATATTAGATGGAAACTTTATTTTTTATTTTAAAATTATTTTTTATTTGCAATAAACCGAAAAAGTGCGATTTTCACTTGTTTTCCAAGGGTCCCGTACTAATAATAATAATCTTTATTTATGGAGCGAATTTAGGACCTGTCTTTCACTTAACCTCGAATTTCAAGAAACAAAATACATAAAAATTCACATTACGAACAAAAATTAATAAACAAACAAAAACTACAACTAACTAATAACTACTTCTAAAACATATCACGAAAAACTGATATCTAAAAATTTACACATTTATCTGATAAGTAAAATAAAACTAAAAGTAAATTATGATACACTATATTATATAAACACATACATAAACACCCCTACACTCTCAAACACACACACACACATTCAATAACATTGCTGTTCAAGCAATTCCAAAAAATTACAAAAAAATAATAATAATAGTAACAAAGCAACAATACTTCATAAAATCTACTCAGTCTAACCAACAAACAAATTACAAAATATCAATAGCAAAATTACAAAAACAATATCCACTGGTGGTGGTGATTGAAGGAACGCGACGGTTTCCAACAACATACTTTCGTAATTTTTTCAAGGCGTGATATATTTTATAAAGTTTTTACAAGTTTTTCAATTATAGCATCTCAAGTTTATTTTCAAAATTTTAGCTTTAGTAGTGCTTAAATAAAAGCAAAGAAAGTGCAACATTTAAGACAATGTCTTAATACATCTACATATCACGAAATTCTTTAAAATAAATATATTGATGTTCTTAAACTTTTTCAAACAATAGCCCACTCTAACAAGAGTAAAATAAGAATTAGATTTTCACTGGTAGTATATTTTCACTCCAAAATAATTATATGTGGTAAAATATTTTTGTATTTTCTATTATAGATATGTATGCAGTTTAGCAAGTTTTGCAACTAAGTCGAATTCCAGCGTAACATATTCATTTCAGAAATATATATTCCAGCGTAACATATATTCATTTCTCAGAAATGTTACTGTGAAAACAAACGTGTGATTTTATAACAGTTCCTTTTTTACTTTCTCCCCCCCCCCCCCCCCATATACGTAGTATGTGGAGAAAGTATTATTTTCGTCCAAATTTTCGAATTTGAATTTTTATTGGAATTATCTGTTTTGGTGCTCCCTGAACCCCAAAAAATTGTTTAGTAGAATTATCTGTGTTGGTGCTACCTGAACCCAAACATATTTTTAGTGGAATTATTTGTTTTGGTGCTCCCTGAACTCAAAAAAGTGTTTTTGTGGTGCCTGTCCGTGTGTCGGTTAGGATGTTAGGTCGGCCCGATTTTGATGAAATTTGGTATGTATGTGCAGTTCTGGAATATCTCCAGGATTTTTTTTCATTTTTTTCAAATTTTGTATTTTTAAGGGGTTTTAGCCCCTAAAAAACGAGATAAATCAAAATTTGAAAAAAAAAACGGCTCTAACGATTTTGATAAAATTTGGCTTATTTGTAGCCCTTAATGTATCCTACCATATGCAAAAAAAAACCTCATCTTTCTAAAAATTCTCGTTTAGTTAATAATAATAACTGATTTTTGGGAGTTTTGGCTAAAAAGGGGGTTATTTTTCAAAAATTTTCAAAACTTTTTTCGTGCATCTATACAGGCCTAATTGACATGTTTGGTGCAAATTTGTTCGAAATCGGTCGAATAGTTTTAACAATGATAATAATACATTTTTGAAGTGAAAACTTCTTTAGCGGCGTTGGGCACTTTTTGCTTGGGGAAAAAGCATTGAATTCGCGACCGTTACCACTCGAGATATAGTATGTATTATATATATATATATATATATGTATGTACGCAACGCGAATATACTACATAGCACTTCTTATTGGGAGAGGAAAAAGCATCAAACTCGCGACCGTCACCGCTCGAGATATAGTATGTATGTATATATATATATGATATTTGTGTTATATGTATATTAAATACCAAAGTCAGCAAAGTCATTAATGTTTTAAATTATTTTAGTTGAAGAAAAAAGCCTGATACGTCTTTTATCCTTATTCCTCCTCCTCTAATATTAGTACGGACAAAAAATATAAATTGGTCATAGAAGTTATCACTTCCAACGTGTGGTCTTAAGCACACTATTTAATTTTTTTATTGCATAAATACAGTGAGGTTTCTTTGTTGACAGATAAATTTGAAATACATTTTAGTATTATTATAAATATTACTTGATAGGTTGATTTAAATTTCAATACAGTTATTTAAATGCGATATTTTGCTTACTGATGTTTAATATTTTTAATGAAACTAATATGAAACTTAATATGGATGTGTGTTAGATGCATCTAATATTTTCCTTGGTATGTCCTAGTTTTGCAATTCTAAATAACCACATCCTATACCGTTTGAGAAGGTATAAAGTTTCAACTGGGAGAAAGTATGTGGCAGTTATCTGGTACCGTTTATTCGTTTTAAGAACTCTAAAATGTAACTATTTCCTAGAAAGGTGTTAAGAAAGCTGGTTATATTTAAAGAGGCAAACTCAGTTATGACAGCTAAACAGTCACAACCTTGAAAACGCAAACGCCCCAATTAATTGTCCTTTCAACAACCCGGCCGTAAACTGATTCTTATTTCAAAATCCGGTACGAGTGGATCCGGAGAGTGAAATTAGAAAATAATTCAAGAATGATTTGTATCAGAAAGTCGAGTTCTCATTCCTTAAAACAGGTTGTAAACAAACGTTGGATACATAGCAGTAGGTTTAATTGACAAGGTTAGGTCGGCGTGAAAGTAACGGCACTTGCTTCATCATTCTTCAGGTATTTTGTTTCTTTGGATCTTAACAGCATTACGTTTTTGTATATGTTAGTATTATTGTATTGTTTAATATATATCACAATATCAAACTTTGACTAGTTTCGGTCAAAATTTAAGAAGTCGTTACACCCCTTTCTTACGTCTCATTTCTATTATGTGATTGTTTACTATTGTAAACATGTGAGACAATTTAACAAATAGAATAAGTACTAAGCTTATGCTTGGATGATATATATCATTACATAAATATCAAATTAGTACAACGTAATATTAAATTGGCAAAGACGTTTCAACTGTCTCTCTCCACGATTAATTCACACGACTGTATTTCCAACATGTTCAGTAGGAGACTTTAACGAACTAATGAAACGATGTTTTTGTATTCTTTATTAGTGTCTGAAGTAAGTGTTATGGTATTCCTTGTGGTATTAACTATAAACCTATACCATGTAAGTCCCCCGCTCTATTATTTTTGTATTAATGGAAATAGACAGATTTTCTTCGTGGATTATTAACATGAACAAAAATGGAGTTTTTTGACGTATCGTAAATTTCAACCCGTCCCTCAAAAATGAGGTATTTTCGGGGTAAGTTGAAAATTTTAAATGATAACCCCTATTGAGTGATACCTCATTTTAAAGGCCTTGATAAAAGAAAAAGATTGGCGCAAACCGGAGGTCTGTATGATGACTCTATCCAACAAAATGGCCAATCAAAGTTATAATTTTTCCCCTTTTAAATAACATTGAAATGATAAAGATGATACATCTGTTATTTTTTACAAGGGTTTAATCCAGTAGATCACTCAATCTAAGTTGTAAAACATAGTAATTAGTATAAAAACAGTAAAGCTAAGCCCTCTGGAATTCCCAGGTACTCTAATTTTTACTATTAGGAGTCGACAAAGCACCGTTATGAATAACAAAGCATTTGCAATGTTGTATCAACCGAAAGTCCAGAAATTTATACTAATTATTATGTTTTATAACTTAGATTGAGTGACCCACTAGATTAAATCCTTGTAAAAAATAACAGGAGTATCATCTTTAACTTTGATTGGCCATTATGTTGGACAGAGTCGACATACAGACCTCCGGATTGCGCCAAACTTCTTCTTTTATCAAGGCCTTTAAAATGGGGTGTCACTCAATAGGGGTTCTTATTTATAATTTCCGACTTACCTCCAAAATACCCCACTTTTGGGAGAGTGGTTGAAATTTACGATACGACAAAAAAAACTCCATTTCTGCGTTCATGTTAACAATCCCCAAAGGAAATCTGTCTATTTCCGTTAATAAAAAATAATGGGGGGGAGTGGGACTTTTGGGACACATGGTATGCTATATTAATGTATAAGCAATTATTCAAAGAAATACTTAAACATTAAAATGTAGCCCTAAAAAGTTATAAAACATGTTTAGGTGTTTAGGATGTGAAACCATGTATTTGAACTATACTATTACACATTTTACCAATTAAAATTCTACGTCCAAAGTACCTTTTACGTTTTTACTATTTCCAACAAAAATAAAATTACAAAAACAACAGTATTTTACTGGTTCAACTATGTGCCTACCTATGTACAAAATGTTTAAAATCATCTTCAGCCATATTTAATTCACGTTACACTCTTCAAACACATTCCACATGCCTCACTTTACAAGCATAAATTTTTAATTTGTTCTTTCGTTTGTTTCTATTAATTTCAAGTTTAGGAGAAACTAACCTACCTTTTCGTTATAATTTCCCTTTCGTGATAATAAAACAGTTGTCCTAAAACTAGAAACGAGGTTAGGAGTGCCACCGAGCAACCATCTGCTTTTAATTATAAAACCTGTAATCTTACAGCGACATAATTAATGCATGAAACCAGAAACCTATAATCGTGCAGCACTCGCTTGATGGAAAACAAGTGTGGTTTGAGAGATCTAAACGCCGACAGTGACGTAGTCGTGGTTATAGCTAATAGTATGAAAGTTATATTGCTTTAATATAACCAGTTTTTTCGTGTAATTAGTACACAATTAAGTATACAAAGTATACTACTCTTAATCCTATTACTTTAAATGAGCAATTCTTGTATCTAACTTAGTATGTTTGTATCTGTCGCGGATCTCGAAAAAAGAAATTTTGTATTTAGGTGTAGTTTGGATTTTTAAGTAAATTAACCCATACAGCTATAACACAACTTACAAAATTGTTAAGTGTAATGTCCATTTCAGAGGTATTACCAAGTAAACAATTTTTAACACAACTTAGAAAATGAGTCAGCAAATGTCCATTTCATCGGTGCTTGTCGTGACTAAATTAGCCCATACAGCTACAACACAACCTACAAAATTAGGAAGTAGTGTAATATCCATTTCAGAGTTATTACCAAGTAAACTATTTTAACACAACTTACGGCACGAGGAAGCACAATGTCCATTTCAGAGGTATTACCAAGTAAACTATTTTAAC
>JAGFPH010003071.1:69756-86971 GCA_018207615.1 Philaenus spumarius
AGGCAGGACAGTTAAGTTCTGGTTTGTTTAGTTTAGGTTATGTATGAATTAGTTGAGTTGGACAAGGGAACGTTTTGCTTAGTTTTGTTAGGGTAGGTTTTGGTAGGTAAGTTTAAGTATGAACAAGTTGGGTTGGATAAAGTGAAGTTTTGTTGGTTTTGGTTAGGTTAAGTAAGGTTTAGTTGGTTAGGATATTTTTGGATTTTAGATTAGGTTATGTATGGATTATTAATGTTTTACAAGGTCGGTTTTGTTTAGTTTATTGCGTTAAGATAGGTTTTGTCGGTCGGTTTATCTATAGATTATTTTGATTGGATGAGGTTTGATTTTTTTTAGTTTATGAGATTGTGCATAGTTTAGATGTATTGCCAAACGTGTGATTTGTTTGTTAGGTTGCTTTCTCGCGATAATGATGCTATTCCAATTCTGTGAATTTGCTCTCTTTGGTGCCATGACCAATGAATTCTAAGACGGACTCGTTTATATCTTTTAAAGGTTTTTTATAATTAATTTATGCTTTTTAATCATGTAATACTAATTAAACAAAATAATACCACATCAATAGTGTCTCATTTTCTGTACATTATGGTAATCAAACAAGGAGCTGAACAAAATAAACTAATACACTGCAGTTATCCACTCTAGATTAACTTATCACCTATCTAATCTTGTTCCTACAATTATGAACTACAGATTTAATACATGTCTGGCATACAGTTTATGATGTGATAAACCCGATTTCCTGTCCGACCAAGGGCACACAACTACCAACGCAAAAACATATAAGCAATTAAAAACACCTGCTTGATCTGTTTTCGAGTAGTATTTTTAATTGTACTTACAGATAAAGTTCGGACGATTTACAATACAATATCATCCTGAATCTTTTAAATTTGACTATTCAATCAAAAATATGTTTTATATTTTGATGAAGTGTAGTTTTCCTGCTTTCAGAGTTTAACCTTGTTCCATTATTAGCGATTATTTCCATCGGTTTAGTTTCCATGTAGGTATTTTTCCCCACGTATTCTATGAATGTTGTTAGCAATGCCAGGAATAACAATACATTTTTGTTGTATCTAAGTTGTTTGTATGTGTGATACACCTATAGAGCAACTTTAAGACGTCCGAGTCCGGAATTATAAAACTATTCAAAACATTTCCAAGACACTGAAACCTATTTTGACTTAACATTTGTTTACTATTTTGTGCGTCCTGATAATGCATCTGTACGAACATTCTAATATATTTTTAACGTATGAGTAGTACTCTTACCCACCATTGATTATTTAATTTAAATAGTAAATTTCTACATTTTCTAATGTTAACATGTTTCTGGATTCCAATGACTCTTGTATCTCGGAAAACAATTACTAAAATTAAATTAAATGAGTTATTTCAAATGGATTTGTTGTTGTGTAAAACCCGCTATAAGCAAACACCAACTAATTAATTAATAACAGGCCTACGAATTAGTTTACTCTCAAAACAATTATAAAGTGGGGCATCCCCTTACTTGAACCCTACTTATGTTCCCACGGTAAGCTTTTTTGGGTATTCCGTTTGTATTATAAAAAGTTATGAATATATCGAGTTAACTTCAACAGGACATTTGTAAACAATTAAAACTCCTACAAAGTTTTTTTTATAGACCGCCATCAGGTCATTTTCTACCAAGACAAGTAGATAAAACGCTTAAAAATGACCATTTTTCAAAAATTCATATCTTTGTTAATTTAAAACGATCAGGTCTTTCGGAAAACGATTGTGTATTATCAGTACTTCAAACACGTGGAAGATGAAATTTTTCGCATTAGTAGTTTTTCGACACTTTCAGTACAAACAATTTAGGTCATTATCTTGCATAATGCGCCCTATTAATCTGTGTGGCCCGATTTAAATTCTCTAAACGCATTCTGAAAGTAGACTACAACCTACAATATTCGTATATCTTTGATTTTTAAATAACAATTATAAAATAAGCTAAAAATTCTTCAAAACGTAGTGCGAAAAGAGTAAATTTCCGATCGACGTAGAGAGGCAGCAGAATAAAGCGTGATGCGCGCAGCCTGCCGTTCTCTCCTCCTCCGCTGCTGGTTCCCCCACTACCACTGCCTGTCCCTCCATCGCGTCGGTTGCAAATTTACGCGTTACGATTTGAAATAGTTTTATTTCTATTGTTATTTATTTCTAATCGTGTGCAGCTGTAATGGTTGTATTTTTTTTACACAAATAATATATTTACTTGTTTGTCAAGTTTGCCTGACGGTGCTTTCGTTAACTCGTTATGTGCTTTTTTCCTGTGCTACGTTTAGAAGCTCTGTATATTGCAAGTAATAATAGCCATGTTGGGGTTCCGCCTTATTGAACCCCAATTATTATTTCTAAACACCAACTAAAATGCTACAGAACTATGGATTTATTTCATGACATTGTAATAAACCTCTTCTACTTCATTTCTCTTCTAATTGCTCAACAACAATAACAAAAGGCATTCCATTTGTTTTTCATACCAACTCTCCAGTGTGCGGTTACTAATTAAAAATAAATAAAAACTCTTCGCTACATCTTCTGACGGCTGCCATCCGCCTCGAAATCATTTGTACCGGATTACATGGTAATTAATTTACTAATTACACGCTCGCGAGTTTTATTTACAATTACTATAGTAAGCAATTACATTTATCCCAGAACAAATGCAATTTCACACTGCGTGCGTTTCTTTTCGCGGTCAAAGTTGGTCAATAATGTTAATTGATCATCAAGAGTGAAATTAAAGAGTTTTATCTTAAAGTGCACTTTCTCTTAAAACTTTTCTTTACTTCTGGTTCTATCCCGCTTTACCATTAACCAGATCTATCTAACTATCTCTCTCTATGTATTAAACACTTTCTCTGATCTTGTTGATGCCACAACTTAGGCTACATTTTACAAAAGTAAATGATTCAATCATTTCTATTGACATTTCACAAACATAGGGAACTGATGTAAGACCGTTGGACTTCAATCTCTCACTACAAATCCAACATACAGTCTTCAACATGACGTAATATGATTTAGTTTCATTTGGATATCTTTCTGAAATTTGAGGATTTTCTTACGGCCTAGAATGTTTTGCTTCGATGTATAAAGTAATAATAGTTACGAAATTATTGAAAAAAACTGTCTAATTTGTTGTACTGGCGTTTTTAACAAACACCAGTACACTCTGAGTTAATCTCAGAGTGACATAAAATACCATTCTTAAGTTGTATACAAATAAAATGTAGTTTTTGTCTTATCTATACTAATATTATATAGAGGTAAAATTTGTTTGTTTGTATGTAGGGAGTAATCTCTGGAACTACTAAACCGATTGAAAAAATATTTTTACTAATAAAAAGCTAAACTATCCCTGAGTAATATATTCTGTAATTTATTTTGATAAAAACGTTTTTTATTTCAAAATTTGTAAATTTAGTCGGTCAATCTTAGGTTAGGATGAAATAGCACATGTATTTACATTTATTACCATAGAAACCAATTGAATAAAAAACATATAAAACAGCTGGTTCCTCCAAAATTTCCATTAACAGCTGATTTCACGCTTTGAAGCAACATTTGTATTTCTAACTTTTAGGTTAGGTTTTTATTAAAGTATAGACCCGAGCCTTGCTGGTTCTTTTAACCTTTATTATAACTGCTGTTATAAAATATACGAAATAATTTGATTTGAACATTTAACATTACTTACCATCTCAGCTTTGAGTTTATTATTAATCATACACCTTTATTATAAAGAAAACATAGCATGATTATGTGTATAGAAGGTTCCAACGGGGTTGGCGTGCGGAGCACGCAAGGGTTTCCATAGTACAATGTAAAGTTTTTAGATAACAATATGAAAATAAACCATGGTCAATTCCAGCAACCGTAAAATATGAATTAAATAGGCTATTGCTATATCTTCGTAACACACATTTTATTTACATTGCTATTTCTTCTTAGCAGACATATTTAAATTGCTATTTCTTCATAGCAGACATATTTAAATTGCTATTTCTTCTTAGCAGTTATCTTAAAATAGCAATGTCTTTCCTGTACGGGCTGTGTCAACATTTTTTCATTAAAATTGGACGCACCTATATCTATTTACAACATTTGTTGTTTTGGTTTAAAAATCTTCCTTTTTTAAAGCTCTCAATTGGTATAAAAAATTGTCAACATACACACGAACTTTATGAGACAATTCAAGGTTTCAGCTTGACAGAATTCTGACACCAATATTAGGCAGTACTTGGGATTGAATATGTATTCAAAGTTTTATCGGACAAAGAATGGCCAACTCGTTATCGCGGTATCTCTGTCTTTGCACTAGATTACTTTTTTTGGAAATACTTAAAAGGTAAGACCTACAAAACGAACCTCAAAATTAGATTGACTTAAGAAACCTCATATTACACAAAGTTCAGGCTATTCCTCGTTAATATCTAAAAAATGCACAAATTCAAAGCATTATCAGGGAATTATAATGCAACTGACCTTTTAAGTAATACGTTATAGAATTCGAAACAAAATCTACGGCCTGAGATTTTTTCGAATTTTCTCATTTGACCTCTTTTTTATATGTTATATATAGATATAATTTTCATTTAGTACTATTCACTCTGATTTATCTTGTATGCAGATGTTTTTTATTCGTTTATTAATAATATATATCGTTATAAATGTATACAAAACAAATCATGGATTCGGATCTCTTATGTAATAGGTCAGCCAATCAATGTAGAGAAATGTGGCAACGCTACTGGCTGCTGCATAGGCTAAAATTGCAAATGAATAAGTTCAATAACAGTTGTATAGCATACGACAGTCAATACAATATAAACGTGCTCCAAACAGGTAGCAATCTTGCTGCTGTCTTAAAGCACCAAAATTGCAAGATCTACTATAATAAATTTTAAATTTTAAAAATTTTCTAGCCAGATTTTGTGCAAGTAATTCAACTAATATATTTCATTAAATAAATATATACTTAAATACTTCGGGTGGCAGCCAAATAGTTTATAATTCTACGGCAGTCAAATAGGTCGTGAGATTTAAATATATAACTAAATGTTTTATAAAAAAAATGTATAGGCCTACACATACAAAAATATCCCTGAAAAAGAAGATGAAATTCCAGTTTAACTTCAATGTCCGATTCGGCATTTGTAAAGAACAGTTCGATTCCATTATCATTAATTACTAGATGATAAATAGCCATTAGATGTGTAAAGGAAATCGAAATACAGTCGCAGACAAGGTTAACTGTATGCATGGAAGGCATGGATTTTTGCAAACAATTGTCTGTTGCATTTAGTTTTCGTTTAAACATTCAGTTTCTTTAAAAAAAAATAGCAGATAGCTTTACTATTACTGATTTACAACGTTTAAATTATCGCTAAATGATGCTTCTTTACAAAATAACAGATAGCGTTACAACATTGAACAGCTGAACATTGAGATAGCAGTAGTACATTGAACAGAAAAATACAAAACGTACCCGTACGTGCGTAGTCCTTTACGAAGGTTTAACGGCAAACGAACCAGTACGTTCGTAGTCCACAAAAGGTTACCACATACGATAAACAGTACTTGTTTATGTATTACCTGAAACTTTTACAGTTATGCCTTTGTGATTTACTTCTCAAAAACTTCTAGCTGAATTGCCTTTATGAGGTTAAGTATAGTTTACGCCATTGTTCTCTAAATAATAGTACCTTAAATTTGAAGTACAATTAGACGATGGCTGTTATTAAAGATTTTCTTCTGACTCCTGGTAAACGTCCTTCTGTTATATTAATGAAAACACTGATTGGCTTTAAAGGAAAACTCCACGCCAAAGTTTCAGAGCAATAAACACCGTAGTTTAAGTCCTTTAAAACTAATTTAAACACCATTAACTCGTTCACAATTTATCTCATTCGAGCAGTAAAAATCAATCGTGATCAACGGAACATGTTGCAAGCATTATGACCGGAGAATTACTGTCAAAAGATTTCGAACATATGTTTTTAGTAAACAGCTGATCACGATATTCTAAAAAACGTGATTTGGGATTAGGCATGAGCTCACAAACATCATGTGCCTGGGCTTCGTAATATCGTAATTATGTGGGACTGTTGCATCATGGGACATTTGAGGTCTTGAGAAATCTGGTTTGCAACAATATTGTTAGAGTTTTTTTTTTTTAATATTTATCACATTAAAAGAGCGTATGAATCAATTACAAAAAAACTATTAATGTTAAATTGTGTGTGTGTATTATTATTATATTACTAGGGGAAACCCCAGCGTGCTCCGCACGCCAATCCCGTTGGGAACTTCTATACACACATTCATGTTATGTTTTCTTTGTAATAAAGGTATAGGATCAATAATAACCCCAAAGCTAAGTGGTAAATAATGCTAAATTTTCAAATAAAATTACTGTATTTCGTGTATTTTATAACAGCAGTTATAATAAAGTTTAAAAGAAAGAGCAATGCTCAGGTCTACACTTTAATAAAAACCTAACCTAAAAGTTAAAAATACAAATAATTGCTTCAAAGTTTGAAATCAGCTGTTAATGGAAATATTGGAGCAAACAGCTGTTTTACCTGTTATTTTAATCAATTGGTTGCTATGGTAATGAGTGTAAATACATGTGTTGGTTCATCGGTCTAGGCCTAACTTAAGATTTTTTCGACTAATTAACAAATATTGAAATACAAAATGTTTTCATCAAAATGAATTGTAGCCTATGTTCCTCAGGGATAGTGTAGCTTTTTATCAGTAAAACTATTTGTTTCAATCGGTTCAGTAGTTCCAGAGATTACCCCCTGCATACAAACAAAAAACAAATTTTACCTCTTTATAATATTATTTCAAACAGCTGTCATAACCTCAGAAACAGAACAAAACGAGTTCTACAAAAACAGCTGTCATAACCTCAACAACAACACAAAATGAGTTCTACAAAAACAGCTGTCATAACATCAAAAACAGAACGAAATGAGTTCTACAAAAACAGATGTCATAACATCAAAAACAGAACAAAAGAGTTCTACAAAAACAGCTGTTATAACCTCAAAAACACACCAGAAAATGGCTGCGTACGCTCCATTTGTTCTCGGACAAACACTAAACAAGACCACCTCTGTAGCAAACGTTGTCAACCACAAAAGGAATAGCGGGATAGAATTTCTTCTCCTTTCAAATGAGCGTGTATTAATACAGTTTACTTTCTAAACACATGCTTTGCTCTCGATATATCAAATCGATAAACTATCGACTGTCACGGTTACTCCGCATTCTACATCATTAGTAGTTTTATTTGTCCCGATTAAATGCAAATAAATCGCAACGACGCAACAGTGACCATATGTAGGCCGGGTCTTTCTGCAGTCCGGACTTTGGTTTATCGCCAAGGACGTTGAAAAGTTTTAATTTATAGGTTACTTTCTCAATATACGTATTAGGTCTACAGAGAAAGTGATACTATTGGGAAATATGCCTATATTGAATAGAAATATATAATTAACCGAAAGCAGCTGTAGATAAATGCTTATTAATGGTATAAAATCTGCGGGATTTGAGTTTTCGTACATTACTGTACCTTTTTGGGTACTTTCGTACTACCATTGATTGTAGAAAGTTAAACTAAGTTGAGATTGGCGATCGTATGACGGTTGTCTTGAAAGGCTATTCTAAAACCAGAATCTGTGATACAGAATTGTTTCTAGAACAGTGCATTCTGTTGTGAGCTAGACAGAACTTTCACAAAATCTTATCGTATTAAACGAGAATTTCTTGTATTATTATTTGTTTAAAAAAATTTAAATTTATTCCTGAGATCTCGCTAACGGCTCTAACGATTTTAATGAAAATTTGCATATAGGGGTTTTGTGACGTCAGGAATCGAATGCGCTAGGTCTTATGTCTGCAAAAATGCGCATACAATTAAAACTCTGAACTTCTTTTATATACCACCTTTGAAGTCACTAAGTATAGGCGAATAGATACATTATAGATATCTTATCTTATTAAACGATAAATTCTTGTATATCTGTTTATAGGTACATTTATTTGGGAATCTCGCTAACGGCTCTAACGATTTTGATGAAAATTTTGATATAGGGGTTTTTTGACGTCAGGAATCGAATGCGCTAGGTCTTATGCGCAAAAAATGCACATAAACTTGGGAAAATGCGCATAAAATTTAAACTCTGAACTTCTTTTATATACCACCTATGAAGTCAATAAGTATAGGCGAATAGAAAATATACAAGAATTGTTCGTTTAACAAGATAAGATTTAACAAACATAAATCATCAACAATGTATCAGGTGGTATAATTTTCAACTTATTTCTTTATTCAAACACCAAATGTAATTAAAACATTATTGTTGTACTGTTATTAACCGTTCTGAAAACCTTTTCACCAGTTTCTGCATTCTTTGCATTTCTATAAAATAATATAAATTATCTAATGATTATAATTATTATTTGCTATTTCTAAAATACATAAACAAGATCAAATATGGCCTATTCGTTGGATAGGTTACATAACCTACATGTACCTGGTTTTTGGTCGTCAGGATTCGAATGCGCTAGATTTTACATCTGCAAAACAAAATCTAATAAAATTTTAGAACTAATTACACTCATGTTTTTTTTTCGTATTTACAAATATTTTTCTAAAAAAAAAAAAATAAAAAAAATAATACTAAACAATGCTCGATACTTGCCTTGTAATTTAGAGGGAAATTCCAACGGGTTATAAAGACATTTCATGTGCAGTGGGTTATAAAGACAACCACACAGACATTCGGCTTTAAATAAATTTAAAATTTCAGATGGAAAGATAGTTTTAATTAACATACTTTATGTTATAAGTCGTAGAAAACACTCTACTCAAAATCAACATTACGATTTACGCTTTCGAAACACCTAGCAATTCCAAGATATTTAAACATGTTATTTTTAGCGAATTTCCATATGACAGTTGGGTGAGACCCAAGGTTGAGGTTTAGTAAATGAGCACCGATCATGGTCCCCAGAACACGTTTTGGGCCATTTTAACGGCTGCATTTTAAGTCCGACTTTGTACAAATTGATACAAGTTGGTTGTCTAAGTCGCTTGGACGAATTCGTTTGCCAAAAAAAAACATCAATTGAAAGCACGTTTTTCGACCAAAAGTAACTATTTGTTTCGATTTTTCATACCTGAATTTTGTAGGGTTTTTCTAAACAAATTCATGTAGAATATTATTAGTTTTTAAATTCGACTTACGGTTAAGCCACAAACTGGGTTTGGAAAAAAGCCTACACTAAGAGAAACGGTCCGGCCGCCATTTTTCTTTTATTTAAAGGGTTACAAATGAAAAATGGAAAACCCCTTATATAAACATCGCTCGGCCTAGGTATAAGGAACATTCTTGCAAAAAATCATCAAAATCGGTCAAGGCGTAATCGTGAGACAGACAGACACACAGACGAAATGCCGAACGGTCGAGCTAAAACGGAGACCTCGCTTCGCTTGGTCAATAACATGAAATTTTTATTTCGTGCGTAAAATTAATTTATTTAAGTTTCTGTTTGTGTAAAATATACGGTTTGTCCAATAACTTCACTGACAATTATTGCGCTAACGGAACGAGCACTGGGCTTGCTTTCTTGCTAATATAGTAATTCTGTATAGAAACTAACGACAACATCAAGCCTGAATTCTGCACCAAATCAAAATTCGTGTGTCGAAACAATTGGAAAGTAATCGCATATGGGTTGTACAAACTACAACCACTCAGCTCAATTTACCGACCATTCATCTGATATTCTGCAACCCGTGACGACTAAGCCCAAGATCAACAATGATTGATTGGAATGACGTCACAATGACGCAACAATGGGTTTAGTTAAACAGGCCTGTCAACAGAAAGACTCACTTAGCGGGGGCTTAGCAGCAAATACCACCTCCTGACTCCATCCGCAGGCTTTGTATTGTTTTAGTAGTGGAGAAATTCACTCCTCCTCAATTACAATGTCGTCATTTCCATGGCAAATTTAACACTTCGTGGTGTTTAATATTATTCAAAATGCTCACACTTCCCACTGATAAAATCTTATTATTATTGTCTGTGCCTCAAAAGAAAAATTTATTTTTCACATAATATTTAGCAGTTATTTTTATTATTTATTTTTTTCTTCGTACAAATTGTATTTTTGGTAACAGTATTTTGTCTTTATAATTGAACTAGCTGACCCGTACGGCGTTGCCCGTGGTGGTTGGCATTTTCAGTCTTTTTAACGTAATTGTATTCTCTTTAAGTGTTCAGTCAGTGAGTGGTATTTGACTTTTATATATATATATATAGATCTTAAATAATAAAAGCACTATTGTCACAACAATAAGAGATCTGAAATTATGATTTTAGTAACTTTGATCCCCCCAAACCCCTCCTAAAATTTCGAAATTTTTCATACCCTTTCTTAGCGAGCGCCTATGGCCCTAGAGGAATCTACATACCAAATTTCATTCCAATCTGTTCGGTAATTTTGGAGAAATCGTGATTTAGTAATTTTTACCCCCCAAACCCTCTTAAAATTTCTAATTTTTTAAAACCTTTTTTTAGTGAACACTTATGGACCTAGGGAAGCTACATACCAAATTTCATTCCAATCCGTTCGGTAGTTTTGAAGAAATCGTGATTTAATAACTATAATCCCCCCAAACCACCCCTAAAACTTTAAATTTTTTCAAACTCTTTCTTAGTAATCACTTTTGGCCCTAGAGGAAGCTACATACCAAATTTCATTCCAATCCGTTCGGTAGTTTTGAAGAAATCGTTTTTTAATAAATTTGATCCCCCCCAAACTCTCCCTAAAATTTCGAATTTTTTCAAACCCTTTCTTAGCCAGCACGTATGGCCCTAGTGGAAGCTACATAAAACATTTCATTTCAATCCGTTCGGTAGTTTTTGAGAAATCGTGATGAATGAGTCAGTGAGTGAGTGAGTGGTATTTCGCTTTTATATATATAGATTTGACTTACAATACAATGCACAAACAAATACATAATATGTAATTCCTATTGATTAGCACAAAAACAAACTGATTATAAATTTGCTGAGTTGGTTGCTGAGGTAATAAATGTAAACGAACGTGTGTTGCTGAGCTTTTAATCCGAACAGCTGTTTTATCAGAATTTTCACTATTTTTACGTTTTAAAATAAGAAATTTGCAAAATCCATTATTACTGTGCGTTCGTGACCACAATAGAATATACCTTTAAATTTCGTATTATATAAATTAATATGAAGAAGAAAAGTAGTGTACTTTCATAACAGCTGATTAGCTTCGACAATTAAATTAACCCATACATTAGCTTAGTAATTTTAAGGATATGTTTACTACTTAGCTTATAACCTCCTCCAGTTGTAAACTATATTATTTATTTTGAATTATTCCAGGATAAGTTAAGAGAGGATACAACCCTTTTGAAAAACCTTTTGAACACAAACATCAAAAAATTGTAAGGAACGCTTTTCTATTAAAAAAAACTATCGCTGTTGCGTTTTTCATGTACAACATAAACAATTTATTGATAATATTACAACATTTTTATTTCGACGATGAGGTTTCGTGATTAAAAATTCAATGCAAAATTTAGTAAAAAATAGACTATTTTTGTAAGAATAATTTTTACCAAACAAAATTATAATATAGACAAATTGTAATAATGTTATTCTTTGTTTCAGGTAATATGCTAACCCTTATCAAGAAATCTATTACCGTAAGTTAAATAATCATTTATCTATATTAGCGTGGACAATTTGTCATTAAGGCTCTTCTTTACCTCGAAGAAAACTCCCGAGTGTACAGTATGATTTCAATGCAAAAGGTCTGACTCAAGTCGCAAAATCTTTGAAACATGCATTCGTAATACCGTGTTTCGGATTCTATTTATAAATTAATAATCTACTTTAAGTTATAAAGAAGGCTTTATATGTTTTACGTGTTAGCTTAAAATATGGAAATTATTGCTTAAAACTCCCAAAAAATGCGCTAAAAATAATAGATTTTGACTCATTTAAGCTGTTGATTAAAAGGAGTTGCCGACGATTTCTTTCAATTATGAGATATAAGACAAAAGCACAAAGCCTTTAAGAACAATTTAAGATGTTTTACAACTTTTTAGGTTGAAAAATGGCGTCCGAAACACGGTAGTACGAAGTGCATATTTTTGCTGTTTTACGCAAGGTATAGAAGACCCTTAAGGACTGAAAGAAAGGAATAGTTGTGTGTATAAGAAGATGTGCTTTTTGTGATTTATACTGGCTTGATAATAAAAAAAACTAAAAGTTCAGCGAGAATATATTTTTGGAACAAAGTTCTTAACACGGGTTGCGGTAGGAGTTAAAAAATTGAAAATTTAATGCGTAACGAAAAAAAGTGTAATTAATCGGTTGCTGTGGAAATGACAGATATAAAATATGAGTAACGAAAAAGCGTTATCAAATTGGTTGTTACGGCAGTTACAAATAGAAAATACGCGTAACGAAAAAGCGATATCAAATCGGTTGGTATGGCAATGAATGTAAATACATCCAAGAAACAAGTGTTTTGGTTCATCAATTTAAATTAAGAGACGATCGGTTCAGTCAGGCTTAGTTCAAATATTAACGTCAAGTGCTGAAACAGATTCAATAAACATAAAGTTTTAGTCCCTAACCTAAGATTATTGCGTGTACATTTAATTTATTTGACCTACCTTAACGGCAATATACATACAATAATTTTAGGTTAGGCCTAGACTGATGAACCAACATTTTACGTTTATTAAATGGACTGTATTTACAATGAATGGACGTTTAACTGTGTTTAACATCTTAGCTTTGATGTTATAATTAATTCTACACCTTTATTATAATAACATTAAACGTACGGAAACAGTTAATATTTGTATAAAAAACAAACTAATAATAAACGGCAATTGAAAGGTTAAAATTATGTGTGTTGCCGTTAAGACTGGTAAAAGGATTGAAGAAAAGACGTGATGAACTTCGTTCCTGACGGGGTCCCACGACAGCACACATTTATTTTTTTATTTATTACGGTTTTTGTATTTCCGTTTTTGCCTTTCAAAAAAACTGCAATTGATCAACATACCTAATGTAGTGTCAACTGTGTATGATCTGTCCCAAAGAGATGCATTTTTAGGTGAGGCACACATTAACTTTATACGGAAATACACGAATTAAAAATTTGTATTTTAAAAGTGGGCATATAAGTATTTTCTTATACACAAATTGATGCAAAAGTTTCTCAATCCCTTCATAAATTTAAACCTGTAACACGTATTAAGTCCAAATTTTCAGAAATTCATATTGGACCAATTCTGCACCTTTTAGGGTTACGAATGAATTTAACCCCTTTTCGGTTCATGGGAAAGAGGTTGCAAGTCAAACATTTCAAACAGTAACCCTTATTGTGTGATACCATTGTATTTGGATAACCTAATAGAACTCCGATCCGATGCAATATTTCAATCCACTAGAAATTCGACGATAGTGGCGCTATCTATTTGTGAAACGACGGAAGCTGTGTGAAGCACCAATGCTACCAGTAATTTCTCCCTAGCGCTACCTCGCGGCGCGATCATGCACTATTTTCCCGACAACATTTTTTTCGGCACACAGCCCCCGTATGAATGCACGATCTATTTTATTATTCATGATCTATGGTGATACTTCATTTTAAAACCATCGTTGAGACAAGAAAGTTGGTGTAAAGTAAGCCCCAGTCCGATATGAGATTTTTCCATTTTCTACGAATTATATTCTACATACAATTAGACGTCAATTCATTTTAAGGTACAGAAACATTGCACAATTTGTTTTTAATCTACATTAATTGTGATTCAGAAAAAATTTAATAACAAGAATTTTCGAAATATTTATGAAAATGGGGCCTACTCAGTACCTAAATCCTAATGCCACACTGAATATACTGACCGTTCACAGCAGAAATACATGTTGTTTAAGGTTAGTCTAAGCAATCGTTGCTGTGGCAACACGCACACGCCGTTCGTGAGTGAGTAATTTGGCTGCGTAGTGGGAGAAAACGTCTATTTTTATATTCATTACTAAACCAGGTAATTTAGACTAACTCTGCGAGCGAAACGAGCCTGGCGAGTGGCATTCGATGCGCACAATAGATTGTTTAGTTGCCATGACAATATGCACCCGCCATTCGTGAGTGAGTAATTTGGCTGCGTAGTGGGAGAAAATGTCTATATTTATATTCATTACTAAACCAGGTTAACTCTGCTAGCAAAACAAGCGTGGCGAGTGGCATTCGATGCGCACAATAGATTGTTTAGTTGCCATGACAATAAGCACCCGCCGTTCGTGAGTGAGTAATTTGGCTGCGTAGTGGGAGAAAATGTATATATTTATAGTCATTACTAAACCAGGTTAATTCTGCGAGCAAAACAAGCGTGGCGAGTGGCATTCGATGCGCACAATAGATTGTTTAGTTGCCATGACAATATGCACCCGCCGTTCGTGAGTGAGTAATTCGGCTGCGTAGTGGGAGAAAATGATTATATTTATATTTATTACTAAACGATGTAATTTAGACTAACTCTGCGAGCTAAACAAGCGTGGCGAGTGGCATTCGATGCGCACAATAGACTGTCTTAGTTTAGCACTTTAATGTACTGATTATAACTAACCATGATGTTATGTTTGTTCGTACATGGATTGAGTAACGCTATCAACTCCTACGACAATATTCTGTAACAATTAATTCTCACAAAGTCAAACAGTTAAATGTCAAGCATTTACATCACACATGTATGTACCGTAACGTATGCATAACAAGGTCATACGTTTTGACGTTTCAAGGTGAGGTTGCTATTAACAGCCGAAGCGAGAGTGATCCCAACCTACTATCTATTAATCATTGGGAGCTTGTCTTAAAGAATTTCTTCACACGCGGGAAATATATGCAGAGACGTTGTCTTTCCAAACGAGCCTGATAATTTGAACGCAATTTCTGTTTGACTCGATGATCACGACAGTTGAAAATAGCTGGTACATGTTACGTGACTCATTTTTGAATGGTGCAAGAATAGACATGGTGCAACCACTCGCGAAAGATTAAAATAAAATTTGCAAATTAGATGTCGTGAACAAGTTCAGGAACCGTTTTAGTCGGAAAACCAAGCCAGGTGTTATTTTTACCCAAAGAGTGCAAATTTCGGTTTTATACGAAATAAGTCTCTGAAAAACTAAGTCCTACAAAAGTAGGCCTATAGTGGTGCCGTAATGAAGTTTGCAGTAAGAATTGCTACTTAAAAGAAGCACAAGTTCTAAACTATTAATGAAGTTACAGGTTCATATTTTAATGGAAATCTATATATTAAAAGAATTTATGAAAACTTGTGGCAGTCAGTACGGCCATTCTATCCAGCCGATTTCCTTATTTTTTTTTAAATTGCAGGTAATCATTCACAGATATGTCATCAAGCATTACAAATCATTTATTTTTCGCCTTACAAACGTTATTATCAAATGCAAATTTCTGCTGTGTATTCCTTATGGGTTTTTTTTTTTTTGTTCTTTGTCCACTTTGCGTTCGTATACCGTCCATCCGATTGCTTTGAAATTTTGCATAGTAACACAGGTTAACCCTGGAAAGGTTTTAGGCCATTTACCGAAGTCCTAGGACATTAGGGCTACGCCCCAGTGGCCCTCAAAGTTTCAATGTTAATCTTATGGAAGAAAGAGTTCTATTGATTTTATCAGGGGCACAAAAACAGCTGTTCGTATGAAAAGCTTAAAACAGCTGATTTTGATCAACAACTGATTTGGATCAAAAACTGAATATGATTTTAGGTTAGGCCTACAATGAACTAAAACACCAATTATTATAAATAAAACATAACATACGTTCTATTGATTTTATCAGGGGCACAAAAACAGCTGTTCGTATAAAAAACTTAGCAACATATCATGTTTGTTTACTTTCATTACCATAGCAACATTACTTAGAAAATTGGAAGAATATTACCTTTTTGAGGTTACATTGACAAACTAAAAACAAACAAACAAAAATCAACGAAAATGCTAACTAACCAAAACACCAATTGGGCTAATTATTAGAATCAAGTTTTATTATAATTCTTCACAACTACCATTTTTTTTTTAGATTAGGTAAAATTTTCCAACTGCAAGCGAAGCGAAGCAGCCATTTGAGGCCGAAGGCCGAGGCGGGGTTGGGACGCGGAGCGTCCAGGGGCAGAGCCCCTAGTATTTTTTTTAAATTAAACTTGTATTACGTTTTTTAATTTTCGTTAAAGTTTTGTTAAAAGTAATAAAAAACAAGTAGTCTGCGGCATTACTGTCATCGCGAGCCGTCTTTCACTGGTCCTAACCAGGGATTTATAATTAATCCAAGCTACGAGTATATAGCTTGTTTATTTATAGTATCATTTATCTTTACCTATATGTATATAATCAAAATACCACTCACTGACTGGCTCACTAATCACGAAATCTCAAAAAACACCTAACGGATTGGAATGAAATTTGGTAGGTAGCTTCCTCTAGGGCCCTAGGTGCTCGCTGAGAAAGGTTTTGAAAAAATTTGAAATTTTAGGGGGATTTTCGGGGGGTCAAAGTTATTAAAATCATCATAAGAAATACATAGTATAATATATTTATATAATACGTGAAGCCGTTTTTTGTAAACACAACTCCTCCCTTATTTCTGGACCAATTTTAATGTTTGAGGTATCAACAGATTCGTCTCATTTCGTAGTTTTGCAATAAGGTTTTAGATGTCAAAAATTCTTATCCTTAATGGCGTGAGCTAATCTCAAAAGTCGGGTTTTCCCCATAAGATTAACATGGAAAATATTTAAAAACCATTTCTATACAAAACAGCTGTTTATAATACGAAACAAACTAATCCAGCTGATTTCGTGGATTTAAATAACGATGATTACAGAATTCAGAAGGTTATAAAAACATTTTAATACAAAACAGCTGTTTATAATAAGAAACTAACTAATACAGCTGCTTTGTGGAAGTAAATATTGATTTTTATAAGGAAGGAAATGAATTATTTATTCAAATTATAAAATTTACGAACTAATTTGTTTTGAACATTTAACATTATTTACCATCTTAGTTTTGAGGTTATTATT
>JAGFPH010003071.1:86981-115144 GCA_018207615.1 Philaenus spumarius
TTTGAACATTTAACATTATTTACCATCTTAGTTTTGAGGTTATTATTAATCCTACACTTTTATTATAAATAAAACATAACATATGTTTTTAGAAGGTCGCACAGGGGGTTGGCGTGCGGAGCACGCAGGGGTCTTCCCTAGTAATATATTTATTTATTGATATAGTTCTTTGGTTAATATACATTTAACTTAGATTTGTCTATCCGTGCAAAGCCGGATTGGGCCAGCTAGTACATATAATCCAAATACCACTCACTCACTCATCACAAAATCTCAAAATCTACCGAACGGATTAGAATGAAATTTGGTATGTAGCTTCCACTAGGAGACCTAGGTACTCGCTAAGAAGGGTTTTCAAAAAATTCGAAATTTTAGGGGGGTTGGGGGTGTCAAAGTTATTAAAAATCCCCATAGTATATAATTATAGATTTTTTTATGTTGTTAATATACATTCAACTTTGATTTGTCTATCCGTGCAAAGCCGGATCGGGTCAGCTAGTATGTTATAAACTACTCCTAAACGGCTGGTCTAATTTTGATGAAATTTGTTGTGTCTGTTTAAATGGGTCCCTGGATGGTTTAGATTCACAATTGGAAGAGGTTGAAATGGGGTTGCTACCCTATACAATAAATATAAATCAAACTAACTTCCTACAAGCTGTAAAGCTAAAATTATGAAACGTTATTTTTAAGGGATATACAAAACTATTTGCAATTCGATTACTTAAATCAAGGGATGAAATGAAGTAACTACCATTGAAATGAAATAATGATGCACTTACTTTTACTATATTTTCAAAAACTACTCAATTAATTTTACTAAAACTTTACAATTTACACATATCATTACCAGGATTTTTTTAGAAAATATCGTCACTACAAACAAAAAGATTTAAATGTGGTAGCCGCCCCTATACAATTGCACTAAATTGTTGGTTTTCATTGTCCAAATAGTTGTTTAACGAAATGCCTCTGTTTATTAGGCTGCAAGTTCTCCTTTTACACTACAGTTTTTAATGTTTTTATACTCCGAAATGGTGGCCAAGAATTTTGTATGGAACTCCTTAAGTTGTATGATTATTTTGGATTTTATCAAATTGTGGACTGTGAATCAGCTGATATTGCACATCTGCTATCAACTTCATATTTAATGTGTAACAAATTTGTAGTTTTGTCACTTAAATCCTCCGTCTTATGGTTAAAAAAAACTAATAAAAACCGTATTTGTTGATTTTTAAAAGTTATTTGTTTGTCTAAAAAACGGTTTATTAGTGTTAAAAGCGTTTCCATTGGTTCAAAACGTTTCCATACCAAAATATTTTGCCCTCAGTTAGCGTGTTCCTAAAACTTTATCCCTCTCTAACTTTTAAACGGTTAGTCGTATAGAAAAAAACACTAAGAATAAAAAAGTCTTAATATAACTTTTAAAACCTGAAATTATCATAAAATACAGAGTGTTCCATAAGAAGTTCGAAAGACATCCGCCATATTGGAAAAAAGCCAAAAATAATTTAAATTTCACATACATAGGCCTATTTTTAATGGTCATTAAAGTCCCATTTAAATATTGCTGTACATCTTATGCTTTTGGAGATCCCAATGGAGGTCCAGTTAAAATGGACAGCCTGTATAGTATCATTTATCATAGTGTACGGAATCCTTGCCATAAAGTATAACTATCCGATTTATTTGTATTTAGGGGAGACCCCTGTGTGCTTCGCACGCCAACCCCCAATGGAACCTTCTAAAAACATATATTATGTTTTATTTATAATAAAGGTTTACGATTAATAATAACCTCAAAACTAAGATCGTAAATAATGTTAAATGTTCAAATTAAATATTTCTTATATTTTATAACAGCAGTTATAATAATGGTTAAAAGAACCAGCAAGGCTCAGGTCTACATTTTAAAACCCTAACCTGAAAGCTAGAAATACAAAAATTGTTGCTTCAAATTTTTAAATCAGCTGTTAATGAAAATATTGGAGCAGTTGCTATATGATCTGATATTTTATTCAATTGGTTGCTATGGTAATAAATGCAAATACATGTGTTGGTTTATCATTCTAGGCCTAATCTAAGAATTTTTCCTGACTAAATTTACAAATATTGAAATAAAAAAAGGTTTCTATCGAAATGAATTATAGCCTATGTTACTCAGGGATAGTGTAGCTTTTTATTAGTAAAACTATTTTTTCAATCGGTTCAGTAGTGCCAGTGATTACCCCCTACATACAAACAAACAAACAAACAAACAAAAAAACAAACTTTACCTCTTTATAATATTAGTATAGGTATGATCAACTGTTTGTTTTATGATTCTGTAAAACAGCTCACTGAAAATTTAAAAATGAACCTAACCTCGGTAATTCAACAAATCTGCGGCAGTTGAGTTTTAAATTAGTCACGATATGTTCTGACCAAAGCGACGGACGATTCGTGATCAGAAAGTCGATCGTGAACGTACCCAGTAAGAATTTACAGCAAGCGGCTCTTCGAGGAGCGGATTTTTTCACCGCGTTACTACATAATCTGCCTCCGTTTGAACTAATCGCGGACCTGTTCTTTTGCGTTTAGTTTGGATTTCACCTAAATGCGCGCCCATTGTTTGTTTTTGCCGTAATGTATTTCTAACGAGGAAATTTAAGCGAGTCCGTCATGAACGGGATACGTGAAGGAGCGGCGGATCGGCAAGGAAGGGAAAAGAAAGTGAAATGAACGTATTGTGGAAAGTATTCCATGTAAGCTAATGGAATATCCGTGTGTATTGTCTTAGTCAAATCTGTCGTTACTTTCTCATGTACTGAGTATTGTGTTACACAGATATGCATCACAGATTTAAGAAACTGTAGATCACTTATGTTGGCCATATTATTTTTTTTTAATATTTATTTTGGCAGTCATTGACAAAGAATTTGAAAGTATAAAGCTCTTAAAAATTTAGGTATTTAATAGGAAGTTATGCAATATACAGAGTGGTTCAGGAAGAAACTTAAAAACATTCATGACATGTTCTACTATTGAAAATTAAGAAAAAAGGTTCGAAAATGCTTCCCAGACAACCGCCATTTTGTGTTTTGTACAAAATAATTCATATCTAGAAAACAGTTTGACAAATAGAGTTCAAACTCGGCATAAAGTTTAACCTAACAATGATGTATCTCTAGAAAAATAAACGATTATATACAATCATGCGTTTCAAAATGGCAGCTGTTTGAAAATCTCAAACCTAAATTACTCAAAAACAGTACATTTTACAGAAAAATTTCAAGACACCTTTTATGTAGCCCTTTTAATTTCCTATCGGATGTTGAAGTTTTCAAAACAATCGGATGAAGGGTAATAGTTAAGATACGTGCAATAATTGGTTTGTTCAACGCAGCATCCTATACCAACGCAGTAGAAACACAGCAATATTGTACGTACATTTGCTGTCATTTCCTTTAACTTAGCCATTATTCTGTTTTCGATCGTTTTGAAAACTACACCATTCGATAATGAATCAAAAGGGCTACAAAAAATGTGTCTTGACATTTTTTGTTAAAATGTACGGTTTTTGAGAAATTTTGGTTTGAAACTTACAAACAGCCGCCATTTTAAAACACAACATTTGATAGAATCGATTATTTTTCTTGAGATAGATTATTATTAGGTTAAACTTCATGCCAATTTTGAACTTAAGAGGTCAAACCGTTCTCTATATATAAATTATTTTGAAAAAAAAAACATAATGGCGGATAGCCTATCTGGAAAACGAAACATTTCCGAACATATGTTTGTAGGAAATTTTTTCTTTATTTTCACTAGTAGAACACGTATTGAAAGTTTTTCCGTTTCTTCCCGAATCACCCTGTTTAAGCAATTTTTCTTATATCTACACCAGTGGTAAAATTGTGTATGTTTATATTATTGGCGATAGTAACAGAAAATACAAATTGTTGCGGTCTTTTAGCCACAAAACTGTTAAAATTAAAATCTGAAAAATGTATATTACATGTAACTTACACATTTCCCAAATTAAAGATAAAATTGTCTTTATTCCCCACCCTATCTATACACTTTCTTAGGGCTCGGCAAACCCATCTTGAATTTCAACTCCCGTAAGAGCGATGTTAAACGGGTAATAAGATTACTGGAGTAATAATGATCAGAAAATTATTCTCAATGTGTCATTTTAAAGGTTAGGACAGTCCGAATGTGGATACCTTTTAATTTTTTAAATTTGTTTTGAACGAAATTTGTTCTTTTACTTAACTCTTAACTTTTACTTGATAATTAATTTATGACGAAAAAATTCAAGTTTTTGTGGAAGCATGTACGCGCCGAATTTATACTCCTACTCAAGTGTTTAGCCCGAACTCTGGTGGTCATCACGTCAACTTGTTGCTCGCGGAGGAATACTAGAAAAATAATAATATCCGTTAATGTTCAATGTGTGAGAGAAAACTGTGTTTAATAACACATACTACCATACATTGTCACGCATGCACATTTCAGTACGTTTACAGTCAGGGTTACGTCTCTATCCCTCTATTTTCTGCCTTTATAAAGCTGCCCTATATTTGCTAGCGGAATAATGAAAAACTAGCACACTCCATGCTAGCAGTGTACAGCTCTGCCACTTGGAGAGCTGCGGTCAACTCAGAAATATTTTTTCACTCTTATCGACAACACCCACATTGGGAGTATTTTTAATACACAAAGCATTTCGTGCTTCGCACGCCAACCTCTGCATCGGGAGTATTTTCAATACACAGTGCATTGCGTGCTTCGCACTCCAACCACATATTGGGATAATTTTCAATACACAAAGCATTGCGTGCTTCGCACGCCAACCTGCATATTGAGAGTATTTTCAATACACAGTGCATTGCGTGCTTCGCACGCCAACCCCAGTATCGGGAGTATTTTCAACACACTGTGCATTGCGTGCTTCGCACGCCAACCCCCATATTGGAAGAATTTTCAGTACACAAAGCATTGCGTGCTTCGCACGCCAACCCCGTATTGGGATAATTTTAAATACTTTGCACGCCAATTTTAAGCCTATATATGCTATGGACGCACATGTGCGCCCGCTTTAAAATATTAGTGATTATTACGTAGAAAGGTTCAAAAATAAAAAAATTAATTAATTTGTACTCATTAAGGCTATTAATATAAAAAATAAAATTTCAGCTCCTAGCATAGGAAATACGAACTTTGCGCAGCAGTGGACTTGTTAAAGGGAAACTACCTTTATACATGAAAAGTGATAACATTTTATAACTTTCCTTCTCTCTTTTTAATTGTCCCCCCAACTTTCCCAACACTAAACCTATATGACCTCACTGCATGTGCATCCTACAAAAGTGATGAGCAAACGATGCCGAGACACAACGGCTTGGCGGAATTAATTAAGATTTCATCGGGACCGTCGGAGCGCAGAGTTGGACGGCAATCAACTGAACTTATAGGTCATGTCAAATACATCTTAATTACGAGTTTGGGCAGGAGGCGTGCCGGGGTAATGGGCTGAAGACTAATGAGCGGTCTGTTGTGACGCATGCGCACGCATGGTCGAGCGTGATGAACAGAGATGTTTTAGGCACGCACTGGTTTGTCTGCAACGAAACGGGCTAATTTGGAAGGATTCGCCGGACATAGGCCTACATATTATTTTTGTTGGCGAATCAAACAGTATATTTCTTCGGGTATTTAAAAAATAATTTGGATGTCTATTTTGTTTGCTTTATCTTCTCAGATTTCTTAAATAATATAAATATATGTGGTTTAGAGAAATTAATTTACACTTAAATAACAAATTTTATGTGATTTTTTAAGTTCTTTGGACTGCATAAAGTTGTATACCACGATCAGAAATACGTTTGACTTAAAATAAAAATGTTATTTCCTTTTTAGTAGTTAGTATTTATATTGTACTAGTTGACCCGTACGGCGTTGCCCGTCGTGGTTGGTATTTTCAGTTTTTTAACGTAATTGTATTCTTTTTAAGTGTTCAGTCAGTGAGTGGTTTTTGGATTTTATATATATATAGATCTTAAAACATAAAGGCACTATTGTCATAATAATAAAAGATCTGAAATTATGATTTTAGTAACTTTGATCCCCCCAAACCCCTCCTAAAATTTCGAAATTTTTCATACCATTTCCTAGTGAGCAGCTGTGGCCCTAGAGGAAGCTACATAACAAATTTCAGTCCAATCCGTTCTGTAGTTTTGAAGAAATCGTGATTTAATAACTTTGATCCCCCCAAACCCCCCTAAAATTTCGAATTTTTTAAACCCTTTCTTAGCGAACGCCTATGGCCCTAGAGGAAGCTACATACCTAATTGCATTCCAATCTGTTCGGTAATTTTGAATAAATCGTGATTTAGTAATTTTACCCCCCCAACCCCCCTAAAATTTCCAATTTTTTAAAACCCTTTTTTAGTGAACACTTATGGCCCTAGAGGAAGCTACATACCAAATTTCATTTCAATCCGATCGGTAGTTTTGAAGAAATCGTGATTTAATAACTTTGATCCCCCTAAAATTTCGATTTTTTTTTTTTTTACCCTTTCTTAGCGAACTCCTATGGCCCTAGAGGAAGCTACATACCAAATTTCATTTCAATCCGTTCGGTAATTTTTGAGAAATCGTGATGAGTGAGTCAGTGAGTGAGTGAGTGAGTGGTATTTAGCTTTTATATATACAGTATATAGATTTAACATTTTTTTTTTACAAAACAATATTTGTATAAAACAAGTCATATCACAACACATTTAATTTGAACAATACTCACAAAATATTGTGCGGTGTGAGCGCCGTTCGCCTTTTGTTCGATGGAATTTTTTATTTCAACGAACCTCCGGCGATCCATAGGAAACCCACGAACATTCAGTTTTCATTTTGCAGTGAAGTTTTGAACCTGTTCTAAATAATATTTCAAAATAGTTTTAATTGTATTAGCGGTCTTGTAGTAGGAACATAAAAACTGGTTTTATGAAAAATGTTTTTTAAATTGATATATATTTGTAGTAGGTGTACGCTTCTATTTGGCAGATATACAGTACTCTCCCTAAGACATCTTTTTGTGTATAAGGTACTAAGAACTTTTTATAAAAGAAGTGGTAATAATGCAACCGAGCAATATTACAGGACTAGATGCATGCACTGGGTTTTGTCAGAAGACCTAAAACTAATAAGACCTGGTTCCGAAGTTCTTTTCTGTTTGTCGGTCCCAAAGTATTTAACCACCTTCCGCGTCAGCTGAAGCAAATAGTAAATTGTATAATTATCTGAGGAAAGTGAAAGATTGGCTGTTTACGTTTAGTGACATTGAAGATTTACTTCGTACTTTGAGTGAACGAATGATGAGGAGGAACGGAACGGATCTCTTTGTTGATACTTTTGTGGGGTTGAGGAGGATTCTAATCTTGGTCTTCTTCTCATGCTAGCGTGGCACATCATCTGTATTTTTGTCTATACCATGTAAAATTTGTATTCTTACTTTAGTATATGTCTAAATGTTTAAGTTTATTACTAGTATTATGTTTTGATTGTAAGTAGTGATACAGCGAATCACACACAGCTGCAATGGCACCGGATTAATTGGTTATTAATGGAGAACTGACTAATTTATTTTGTATATTTGTATGTTTATGTTTTTTTTTTCATTACAAACCAATTACCCAAAACTGGTTGCGGTAATTGGTATAGTTTCCAAAAATGTAAGGTAAATTATAATGCCAGAACTGGAAATAAATTTATTAATATTTAGAACTAAATTACAAAACTTTAGGCCTAAAGTTGGATTGTTTTCCGTTATTGGAAATGTTTACTTCCCGAGCTAATATCTTTCAAAGTTTTACATCAATCAATTTTTTAGTTGCATAATTTTTTAGACCCTTTTCTAGTAAAAAGCTAGTGAAAACTTTTGTATATTGATATAGTTTCTATATTTGGAGAATTTTAAAAAAAAATCTTGCAAAACGCAAAAAAAATCCGGGCGAATTATCCCGGCCAGTTCTACCTCTTCCAGGGTTATCTTATTTAATAATGACAATTAAAAGAGATTTGCATAATATCTTACTTGAAGCACAACTTATCTTTTCCTGTTCCCAGGCTGCTTTTCATCTTGCTCTTCTCCCGTCGGTATGAATACAGCAAAGATATTATTTTTGTTTTACACTGGTCCGCAGATATATACGCGGATATTTCTCACCAAGCATCTGCTTTCGTGTATTTTTTTAAATGATCCCTATCCAGAGGATCCCAAAGAATAACTTGGCTTCTGTAGGAATCTGTTACTTTCATTAAATTCGCTTCTAAATCCTATGTCAAGTTTCAATTCGATATATTATAATTCAGCCAATTTAGAATGAGCCAACGCTTCATATATGAATGAGATTTCAACTTCTAGTGATTTCCCCTGCTGCAAAATACATACCTGCATTGTTGATTTTTTTTCCAGACAAACCATTGCTCGGAGGAAAGAAATACATATGATCTTTTTTATTGATAAATACTTCCCCTACACGGTGGTATTTTTAATTTTTATTTATCTTCATCCCAGCTCGAAATATTAAGCAATATCGAAAAAAAAGTTTTTCGATTTTTTTTCGACTTTGGGAAATCGATAGACATGTAAACTTTTTTTTATATTAATTTACATATTTTAAGGTACTTATAAAAAAAATCAGTCGTATTGCAAATTACTCGTAGTTGTAACCTACAGCGACTGGGCTAATATTTAATCACTGGAAAATTAATAATTTGAAAAACAATAATCACATTCGCGCTGAAACCGACAAATGTTTCACACTCCCTTCCAAATATGAACGGCGAACATTCAAAGTGTTCGTTGTAAAAACCGACAGGAGATGGATCGCCGCGAACAAATATGACGAACTCAATGCGCTGCGCAGCACACAAGTTTGTACGTACTCAGAAGTATCCACTGGGTTTAACAAACCCTAAATACACACCAGGAGTAACAAATCGACAACTCGCCTCACTTTGTCAAATGCATTTCATTAAATCGATTACCTACAAATAAGGAAACCATTACCTAGTGTATGCACATTCCTCGCTGAAACAACGGTCTTGAGTCGACAATGTCTAGGCTAGGCTAATCACCGCTATTGACATTTACCTTATCCTCGGTATAAATGAGATGCTATTTGAAAGCACGACACAAACCGCACCACTTTCTCTCCCGATTAACTCAAAACGGGATGAACTTCTGACTAGACTTATTGAGAGCGGTGTGACTTACTTAAGACTCTGGTTGTCTTATTTTAAGTAGATATATGAACTTTCTGATGGAAAACAAATTGTGTTTCTGCGATGGAGTCAGAATTTTTACTTGTATTAATGCTGTTTTTATCTCTCTTTTTCCTGTAGGCCTATATTTCAGTGCGATTTACATCTTTCTCTCTCCTTGTCTAGAATCCATCTTCATCCCGTCTCCCTCATCAGTCATATTTGAGAGAAACAGCTTGTAGATATAAAAGGCAGACATTCAAAAATAATGAATACCATTCTTGGTGTTCCACAGGGTTCGGTATTGGGCACAATATTATTATTGATTTTAATTAATAATTTTAGTTTAAATGTTTCATGTTCCTCAACAATTTATACGGACGACACTTGTTTATTTGTAAGTCACAAAGATATTTTTCAATTTTCTAACGTAGCAGCTAGTGTTTTAAACGAAACAAATGTCTGCTTTGAGATAAATGGACTGTTTTTAAATTAAAAAAAGACTCAAAAACTTTTAGTAGTTACTCTACAAAATATAAGCCTGCATATGAAAAGCTGTAACTTTGCTTGGAATCAAAATTGATAGTATGCTCTCCTGGTCAGTGCATATAGATTATGTTAAGAAGAAATTGTCAAGGGTGGTGTATTTATTAGTCAATCTTAAGAGTCAAGTAACTTTTGAATTTTAAAAATTGGCATACTTTGCTTTCTTTGAAAGTATTTAAAAAAATGGACTTCTTATCTGGGGAAATGGAATAGGAATTCACGCAGTTTTAATTCTTAGAAAAAAAGAAGCTTTTGGAATATTTACAAATTCAGATAAATTGGAACACTGTTCGTTAAAACTGGTATTTCAACTGATAGCAGAGTGTATATTTTTGATGCAGTAATGGATGTAAAGAATAACTTACATATGTATCCAGTTAGAGGATTGATTCGTGATTGCAATACCAGATTTTACCATATTCTTGAACAACCAAGACATAGATTGAATAAATCCAAGAATTATCATTTTAGAATCAAACTATTCAATAAACTGACACTTTTTGAAGCTTGTCCAATTATGATTTATATCATACTTTTTATGGTTGGCTGAAAGAGCACCCATTTTATAACTTGGAGGAATATTTAAGTTGTGATATCAATATTACAAGTAAGCCTGGGTCATCTGTCATGTTAGTTTTGATGACTAAATTAAGTCTGTATGTAACAAAGTCTATTGCGATGTTGTACATGTGCTTAAGAAACATTATGTTCTGTTCTGTATTGCACTTTTTTTAGCGCTATGGGAGAAAGGAGGGTCTATATACTCTGCTTGACCTTACCCCATAAATAAAAGCATATATATTTATTCTCCTTCTTTCGTTTCATATATATATATATATATATATATATCTATAAGATCTCTTTCTATCATTTTTATCTTCAGTGTTTCCTTATTATGTAGTTTATGCCGTTCTATTACGTAATTTCACCTTTAATATGTATACATTTAATGTTTTCTTTCCATTAATATACTTAACAGTTATCACTTCACTTCTGACAAAAATTTAAACCATATGGAACTACGTATATTAATTTCTAAAGTAATAGTAACAACGAACATCCATGCAAAATTTTTGGGCAACTCCTAGCTCTGTTTCTCCCTTCCCCTCACACTCGGCTCATACCTACTTCTACGAATATATCTTTTTAACGAGTGCACCTGGCGTTCATATACAATACCATTTAAACTTTAATATAATTGCTATTTCACTTGGATTAATATATATTTTTGCAGTTTTCACTTTTCAATAGTTTGATTCTACGATTAAACCAATTTCTGCACTTAGAGACTTTAACGAGCGGGTAGAAACGATGGCTATTGTGTAAGAAACTTTTGTATTTTCTCTCTCACTCTGCTCATATCTACTTCTACGAATATATCTTTTTAACGAGTGCATATGGCGTTCATATACAATACCATTTAAACTTTAATATAATTGCTATTTCATTTTGATTAATATATTTTTGCAGTTTTCACTTTTCAATAGTTTGACATTGCAATTAAATCAATTTCTGCCGTTAGAGACTTTAACGAACAGGCAGAAACGATAGGTAGTGTGTAAGAAACTTTTGTCTTTTCTCTCTCGCTCTGTGCTGTAGTAAATGTAAATATTACACGTACATTTTTTTATCAGCAATGCTAATTGCTTCATAAATTTGTTTTAACTGTAAACTAGGCCCTTTAGGAACATTAAAATATGAATTACCTACACTTACCCTTGTTAAAATCTCCATCTAATAAAACAAAACCTTTGTATGGGCCAACCGTTCCCACGGATTACAAGTCCACGTATGCAATTCAGACTACCGTGCGGTATCTCGTAACAGCCATTGTCATGGATAAAATCAAACGACAATGGGAAAAAGCGAAATAATTGTTTTACAATTAAGAGAAAGCAAAGACAGACAGATTATGATAGATTTGCATTGTATCAATGCGCCTACTTTCACCTGAGTTCCGCTCATTAAGCAGAGATACCGGAGTTTCCGCAGAGCTGAGGTAAATTTGGATGTTGGAAGTTGGCAACGTTGTATCCGCTATATTGAATGCAAATTGTGTGTGTTATTGGTTTAATTTTCCGTAGATTGTTTATACGGCTGATAACAATAACTGTTGAGTCCACGTTCTCGCGAAACTGCATTTCCAAAATTTTGCAACAGCCAAATGCAGAAAAAAGCATTTTAAATACTATTGTGTATGTCCTGTTTTTATATTACATTTCGAAGTTAAATAAAAAGTTAATGAGTATTTTAAATTTAAAAAAAAACTTTTTATTTCTTTTTGAAAGTTATATTTTCTTTTTTCATGGTGCCCTATGTTTTTGCCACCTCCAGGACCCCCAGTACTCTTAAAACGGGCCTGCGAAAGTCAAATTTTAAAACGGAGTAATTCCAATGCTTCGGATCTTAGGCTAGTCAAATTTTAAACAAATATTTATTTAACTTGTGTGTGTGTTTTTTTTTTTTTTAAGTTCATAGAATCTGTCAATAGTTTTTAAATCTCCTCCAACAACGTGTATACATCGCAATTGAAATCTTTAAATTGTTTCAATTGAAATCAACCTAGATAAGAGGAAGGTTGGATTATTCGACCTGACCACATATAGTCACCGGATCAACCCATGTGCAGTTTTCAACCGGTTACTGGTTTTGTAACTCGCTATGAAAGTTGTTTTTCCCCGTTCCAGATTAATTCAGGTAAAGTAATTTTAACTCCTGATTATACAATTTAATCGCAACCCACGTATGGCTTGTTTCGATCTTTTGTTACGTTTTGTTGTAATATTGAGCAACGTTTTGGCTCAATGTACGGCGAGTGATATTGCAGTGAAAAGAATGACACATTGTCGCTATGAAAAACTGATCAGAAACTATTATAGATTCTAAACAATTCAAACTGAATAGTTATTTAACATTTTACGCCATTGTATTTATTGATTAGGCCTACTATATATTTCAGTTTTGTCAAAAAATGTAGGCTGGCAGCATAATATTATTAAGAACTAGTAAGTGCTTTTCAAATTAAAACCAAAAAATGTATCCATCTTTAAATAATAAGTGAAAATTGTGTTTGCTTGAATGAAATTTATAAACATAAATACGCAGATTCAGATGATCAGAAGATGCTGGGTTCGAATCTCGGCTACGGAGTCCAGATATGCAATCATGTCTGTGGTTTGAGGGTAGGAGGGCGGAAGTAAAGCAAACGGTGGTTGGCTCGCTTCCAAGCTGACGGGATATGACTAGTTATCTGGTCTCCGAAAATGGCTGTTTTGCATAATTTTACTAAGGTATTTATGTATGTATATATATATTTACTAAAAAAAAAACCAGGAAAACAAAATTTTATATAATTTAAAAATGTAATAACTAAGATATACAACTGATCTGTTAGAATCATAGGAACTATGTTCACAAATTGGCCATTTAAGACATCTGGTATGAAGCACTTGGTGCCAATTATGAATACCGGGGAAAGGGTTAACAGGTCAGGTAACACATTACGTGTACTCCTTTAATTTGTAGCTGCTTCTTTGAACTTTGACGTCTCTCTATGAGCGTCACTCACTCCTACAAAAACTCAGCTTAACCAAATGTCCTGAAGCATATCTTATCCCATTGTCGTTACTTTCAAAAAGCTCCAAAGAAAGTATTGATACTACAAAAAAAAGAACTCTTATCCCTTCTTTCACCGTCCGTTGACAATGTCGTTTATATGTATTTTGTGGATGATTAAAAACGTGTAGACAACATTTTGACAGCCGTGAAAGTAGAACTGAACTGGTTTAAGAGCCGTCTCGCTCCAGTTAATCGCCGAAATTAATTTGTCACAAGGTTCAAAAAAATCGATTGTTTATTTAGAACCAGCGGCCTCGCATTCTTGCACGCGTGTTGTGCAGGAACTTTCGTAAGTAAATAAAACCTGGATGGATTTGAGAAAAAGGAGTAGTGTTCTTACTGTTCGCTGTATACACCAAATGCAGAACTGAAAAAAGTAAATGAATGGGTCGTGGCGGAACGAAGTTCATCACGCATTTTCTTCAATTCTTTCTGAGGGGCGATGTGGGATGACCGGCGCGATGTGGGAGTATTTGTGATTTTTTCTGTGTTGCTATTTAAAAGCAAAAGTGTTTAAACATCGACCACACACTCTTGAAGAGCTCAAGATGAGAACGGATTAAATCAGGGCTGTACCTATTGAGATGTGTCGAAAAGCAGTGGAAAACCTCCGAAATCGGCTTCATCAGTGCATCTCTCTTGATGACCACCATCTTTCCGATGTAATTTTCAAAACTTAATGTAAAAAACGGGTGCCATACTGATTCGAATAAACAAAATTTTTGTTTTTCTTTAAGTCGAGTAGGTTTTTCTGCAGCCCTTCAAAACCGAGATTCATATCTTTTGCCCCACCTGTATTTTTTAAGTTAACATTAACTGATTTTGCTTCATTAAGACTAATGCGCCGTTTCTTGGTCCATCACTCATCAGCGGTCCTCTGGAGATTCATTACTGCTTCTTCAACAAAAGTTAACAAACTGTTTGTAACCTACCCCCGAGTTTGAAATAGTTATTTTTCTTTATCAGTTAGACGTACGTATTGAAAATATAAGAGAACGTTTTCGTATTTTTTATCTTTTATTCCAGAACATGCCAGCTTTTCGGAATTTCAAGATACTTTTCTTACCTTTTTCGCACAAAATGTAGAACAGTACAAGCTTTATGTGGAATGTCACCAGGTTTCAGCCTGATACGAAAAACACGTATAAATTATGTATTAGGAAATTAATAGTGGTTTTTTATAATGCTACAGTAATGTCTCTCTATAAGGGCTCGATTTTAATATTCTTAGATCCGAAACCACTACGGAACCATTTAGTGTGGAATAGGCTTGAGACACTTACTTGACCTACTTTTCAAGTCTCTTACCACACGAAAAACACATGCAGGCGCTGCAATTACGTCAAAGAAACTCCTAGTTCGTTTATTATGCAAATACAGATACATTTTCACCCGGGCAGTGTTTCATTGAACTTGCATTTAACTCTTGTTACGTTGGCAACAGTGTTCACGACACATGACCGTTACTACAGTTGTGTCATTCTGTAAATAGATTATATAACCACTGGGATAGCCAGTTGTAATTGAGTTGGGTTAATGAAATCTTCTCCATCTTTGGTCATAATTATTGGCGAGATAATTGTTCCAATAAACCTAGGTAAGAGATTAATGTGTTGAACTACTGACCGAATTCAATTACGTAAATCAATTGGCTTAATTAAAGCGTGTGAAACTGGGGGAAAAGTCAGGAAACGGTTTCAGTTTAAAATAAACAATACGAGAAACTGGCACATACTTTCTCACAAACATATTTAAATTATTAACACGTTCACTGCTAAGGACGCACATGTGAGCTTGACACTGAACACTATGAGAAGTGGCCGACGCACAGTGCATTGCACGCCAACCCCCGTATGAAACCCCAACTGTGACTTCATAATTGTATTAAAGTAGGAGAGGGGATAGAAAAGTAGGAGAGTAACTAGTAAATATTATTATTATTAGCTAGAGAAAAAACTATTCGATCGATTTCGAACAAATTTGTGCCAAACATGTCAATTAGGCCTGTATAGAAGCACGAAAAAGGTTTTGAATAATTTTTAAAACCAACCCTCTTTTTGGCCAAAACCACCCAGAAATCAGTTATTATTAATATTTGCTAAACGAGAATAATTTGAAAGATGCAGTTTTTTGCATATGGTAGGTTACATTAAGGGCACAAATAAACCAAATTCTATCAAAATCGTTAGAGCCATTTTTTTATAAAAAAATAATAACTTTTTTGGGGATTTTTTGGCAAAAAGTTGGTTGTTTTTCAAAACATTTTTTCGTGCATTTATACAGGCCTAATTCACATGTTTGGTGCAAATTTGTTAGAAATCAATCGAATATTTTTCTCTCTAGCTTTGTATACATTTAGACAGACATTTTGTAAAAACCACTTTTTTGGACTCAGGGGGTCTTAAAACGGATATTTCCACAAAATCTCAACATCGATTTTTTTTGCGATCACTATACTTTCTCTACTAACTTATAGTATAGTGAGAAACTAATATACAGAGAAAACAGACTATAGTTGTTGTCGAAAATAAAACGTTTAACATTAACTTTGTTGTTATATTGCATCATTGTAAATACTATTCAGAAATTGTATTCAGGTTTCCAAACTGATAAAAAATTTACGATTTTATAACACTTTTAGCAGTCCCTATCTCATCCATGTTAAAACCGCAATTTTTAGGTACACATAACTTTTACAAATAGGCTACTAACCTATCAACTTGATTTTTTTTTTAATTAATTTTATACATCATTAGCTGAGCCGGCAATACATCGCTATTGCATAATTATTTTGGTGAAATAAATGCGACCATCATTTGAATTTGAAATGATTATCACGATCGAAATCATCACTAAATCATTTGATCGTGATTTAGCAACTTTGACCCCCATACCCCCTCCCCCTAAGATTTTGAATTATTTTTAACCCTTTCTTAATGAGCACCTATGGCCCTAGAGGAAGCTACATACCAAATTTCGTTCTAATCCGTTCAGTAGTTTCTGAGAAATCTTGATTTAGTTACTTTGATCCCACCAAACCCCTCTAAAACACTTTCTTAGCGAGCGCCTATAGCCCTAGAGGAAGCTACCAAATTTCATTCCAATCTGTTCGGTAATTTTGGAGAAATCGTGATTTAGTAATTACTACCCCCCAACCCCCCTAAAATTTCCAATGTTTTAAAACCCTGTTTTAGTGAACACTTATGGCCCTAGAGGAAGCTACATACAAAATTTCATTCCAATCTGTTCTGTAGTTTTGAAGAAATCGTGATTTAGTCATTTTTACCCCCCAACCCCCCTAAAATTTCCAATTTTTAAAAACCCTTTCTTATTGAGCACCTATGGCCCTAGAGGAAGCTACATACCAAATTTAATTTCAATCCGTTCGGTAGTTATTGAGAAATCGTGATGAGTGAGTCAGTGAGTGAGTGAGTAATATTTTGCTTTTATATATATAGATTATCTACAGTAATAGGAAGCAAAAATAATTTTTGACCAAAAATAGGTTGTATGCGCAACTTATAAAATTTTATAAAATACGTTATAATTTTTCAACACGTAATATTTTTTTAATCAAAAAGTTTTTATTTTCACGTAAATTGTTTCCTATTGTTATTTCTTAGATTATAAGGAACACACACACAAAATAAGGAAATCGGTTCATAATTTTGTAAAAAAAGTGTACCTAAGTTTAAAATACCCCAAAATTTCGGAAAACAAGAAAAGAAGACAAATCCATGTAATATACTGTTGCTTTCCTTACTTGATTATTAAAAAAAAGCCACAGCGCCATAGGAGGGTGCTTCTTCTTTTAGCAGATTTCTTTGCCTTCCTGACTCTTTTTTCAACTTTAGTACCTAAGTTTAGTTTTGGATAAACATACATACCTATCATTAGGCCTAGGAGTAAAGGATGTGATTAGACCTTTTAGTATGCATGTTACCAGTGTATTTCCTTTGTCCGAATCGTTTTATACGAGACATTTTGAAAATAAAATCACTTTATAAAAAAAATTAGAAACATTCAAACAATTTACCAAAATAATCGACTCACAACAAAATAAAACTTTGTTTATTTCATAAAGCAAATAGAAACATATGGTTCAGAAACAAACAGCAGCTGCCTTTTTCATCTCTTATTGAATCAGTTTAGCCAACACAACAATCTTAATCAACTTGAAGTTTCTAACAGCACATTATAAAAAGTAACGTAGAAAACACCAACAACACTGAGCCTTAGGAACCCAAAACCTAGGCGTAATGGTTAATAAAAATGACTGTAAAACATAAACATTGTTTTTTTTTCTCCATACTATTTGCTATGTATGTGTTCAGAAAACCCTATCCTAAATTATTTTTAATTTGTATTATATTTTTATACAACTAAATTATTAAAAAAAAAAAAATTCCGATTTTTGACTGCTGTCTTACCTTAAGGGTCTGCTGTAGTGGCGGCCATCTTGGATTTGTATCCCATAAGAGCAATGTTAAATTTCAAACCAATTATTTCGTTTATTTTTTATCATAAAATTGTTTGTAAGGTCTCATTTTAAGCACAGTCACAATACGCATCCGTTTTGCAATTTAGTTTTTTTTTTAATGCTTTTGATTTGTTACGTAATTGACATTTTGTAAGTACAAAGTGTAAATTTTTTCCTAACACAATAAAAAATTAATAATGAAAAATAATTTGCAAGCCAAATCAGAAGTTTTATAAAGAATATTCAGTTTTTTTTCCAACACGCAATTGCAAAAGATAGACTTATAAAATGGTTTGAAATGAGGCAATGTCAAAGCGTTCAGCTGCAAGAAATTGCACTGTTTAGATAGGGATACAGTGAGAAGCGCTTTCGTTTCGGGTTGCTTTCTCTTTTACTGGAGCAGACCCTTAAATTGGCCTAATTTTCATGTAGAAATTGTTTTAAAAATTAAATAGTTCGAACTTCTGGCATTTTATAAATGTTTTCGTCTGGCTCTGCTTCGTTAGAACAAATTTTGAAAATTATTATTGAAATGAAAACATGAAACATAATAATAATAATACAATATTTTACGTGGATCTGACTATGCGATTTAAAATAAATGTTAAAAAAATTTCGAAAGAAATAATATCGTTCATTTTTTATTCATCACATATTTGTCTTCTTAATTTCTTAAATCTATTATTAAATTAATAGTTTGTTTCTTATGTATTTACTTAACAGTCCAACAAATATGTCTACGACTTCAATGCCAAACTACTTTCTACTTACGAAATTAATTAACCCAAACTACTTCCAGAACAATACTGATATTCGTATAATGTAAGTGAAAGTCCAGATAGCATGGAAATATGGGCCGATATGGGGTTGGCTTCCAAATTAGAAAGCGGTTTTGTTCTTTCCCATTCATATGCTCTTTGTTTTTGAACTGGTTGCTCCTTATTGTTTATTAATAAGTGCGTAAGACCAATGAATAGAGATCGCTACAGGGTTCCGCATTGTCTTAGTCACCCACAAGGAAGTTATTGGAATTGTCTTTGTTTGAGTGTGTGCGAATATTTGAGAGCACGTGGGCGGGCTTAGTAAAAGCATTTCTGTGTGTAAAACAAAAATGGACAGCAATTAAAGTAAAGTTCCTAGTTTCTTAAAACAATTTCAACATTACTATGTTTTAAATAAGTAAACAAGATGAAAAGATCGAACTTTTTTCGAGACTTCGGCTCGTGTTTTTTTAGATACTCAAAAATGTGACGTTTTTGTCATGTTACTGTCACGCTGGAAAGCTCAAAAGCTTTTCAACTCTCCGCAATAAAATTACGAAGATTTTGACACCACCAGAAGTTTCCTACGGCAACTGTGAGTGCATATATCTTGTCCACAGATAGACACACGGACTCATTTTTTATTGTCTTATCGTGATCAGACGCCTCGAAAACGTCGAGAAAAGTCTTCAGAAGTGGGGGTAAAATTTTTAGAAATTTTTCAATATTTCAATACTTGGGTATATTAATGCGAGCCGAAGAAACAGAATTTTCGCAAGATTTCAATACTACGGCATTTTAATGCGAGCCGAAGTAATAGAATGTTCACAATATTTCAATACTGCGGCATTTTAATGCGAGCTGAAGTAACAGAATTTTCGCAAGATTTCAATACTTCGGCATTTTAATGCGAGCCGAAGAAATAGAATGTTCGCAAGATTTCAATATACTTCGGCATTTTAATGCGAGCCGAAGTAATTGTATGATTTAGAAATAAAAGAACTTGTCTCCTGAGTTTTGCAGGCTCAGAATTATTTAAATGGAAAAATAGAATGAGTAATGGCGAAAGAATCAAAGTCAGTGTGAAATACTCTTTTCGTTTGAGCTAATTTACAGTAGCCTACATACTAGAAATAATTTTCTTTAATTTTATTCAAATAGCAACATAAAATTAATTATAAAATAAATATTAACTACTTGGATTATTTTAGTTTAAAAATCATTTTCGAGTATACGTATCCAAGTCAATGATACATGACTACATTTTTTTTTTTTTTTTTTTTTGCTTTACGCGTTTCGGGGCTTATGTCCCATCAACAGATCTTCACTCATTTAAGGTCTTTAAACAGTAAAACAACACCAACACCAAAACCAAGTGCATTACATTGCACACATAAACAAACAGACACGCTTTCCTTCAAACTTCGAGGCGCGTGGCCGCTGACTGTTTGTGTAATGTAATGCAAATGTTTTTAGTCTTGCTATTGTTTTAATTAATGTTTGCCGTCCTCAAATGAGTGAAGATCTGATGATGGGACATAAGCCCCGAAACGCGTAAAGAAAAGAACATAGAAGTCACTGACGTTGTAAGTACTTATAACTTATATTTTAATTATTAAAGTTCGCATGACTTTTGTCAGCGCGTGAATTATCTATACTAATATTATAAAGAGGTCAAATTTGTTTGTTTGTATGTAGGGGGTAATCTCTGGAACCACTGAACTATAGTCGCTAAACCCGTTAAAAGAGCTAACGGTTTAGTCTAACAGCTGTAATACGGTACCAATAAATAAACAACATTATGAAAAACTAAATAACGACAATTGAACGATGAAATGATTGCATTACAAATTAATATTTAAAAGGTAAATATTCTTTTCCGTTATTCATTTTCTAAATTCAATCAACTCCTATAAAAGCGAGTGTACGAGCGTACGTACGTACGTGAGTAACATATGATATAAACGCTGATTTCCCCCATCATCTGCAAACCCAGTGTAGATTATAGTTTGGGGTTATGTTTACAACTTCAATCATTACAATTTCTTGTGAAGTTGATTTTTTTTAAATATGAGTTATAGAACTAATTAATGCTATAATACACGTTATAATATTTGCTTTGAGGTTATAAACTATATATAAATAGAACCTTTTGTCATCAATTTATTTGTTTATGGAAATTTAAAGAAGAGATAGGCCTACCTATTCGTTTAACAGCTGATTTCACCCATCATCTGTAATACTTAAACAAACCCAGTGTATATTATAGTTTCAGGTTATGTTTAGATAGGCCTAAAAAAGTAAGCCTTAATGTTGTTTGTAAATAGTTTGTTTTTTAAATTGTGTATTTCTTATGTGTATCTAATTAATCAGCCTGTGGTTTTTCACGGGGCTTACTAGTTTAGTAATATTATAATAAATCAATCGTAAATATTTTAATTTCACCACAACCTCAAAAAATGTAACTTCTTATCTCCCCGTTCACTTCTTCAATCTTGTAATACGTACTTCCGTCCTCCAGCAAACCAATTATGCAAGATCCATGCGCAGATCATGTTACAACTTCCATGCCTCGCGGACACCCGACCGAACGCTTTCCTTGTTTCTGTCGATCATACAGGCTTCAATTAAACTCGACCCGGCTTCACCTCGATGCCGGGAAGTAATCGACTCATTTATTCAATTGCCTCGATTATTCTGTACGAGATAAAATTAGAAAAGGGTTTCTCATTATCTTGCATTAGGTAATTTAATCTGCCGTTTAAACTCTTCCTGTAACATTTCGTATTACTAATGTCCACTTTCGATTTTATGTTCTAATTAATACGGAAATAAGACATTGGAATTTTAGTACCGACCGTTATTGCAAGTGGCATTAAGTTTTCGCTAGAAAATATTCATCATTACATCATGCGGCATTAAGTTTTTGCAAGAAAATATGCATCATTGCATGTGGCATTAAGTTTTTGCAAGAAAATGTGCACCATTATATGCTGCATTAAGTTTTCAGAAGCAAATATTTAGATACATATATAATGTACGCAACCGCGAAAACTACATTATTGCCTTGTTTTTAGTTACAGGTTCTCTAATTTCTTAAGGATTGTCGCCAGAATAACATGGTTTAAACTAAATAACGCTTTGTCTTTCTCACTATACTAGTATAGAGAAAGTATAGTGATCGCAAAAAATCGATGTTGAGATTTTTGTGGAAATATCCGTTTTGGGACCCCTGAATCCAAAAAAGTGTTTCTTACAAACTTTTTTCTGTATGTCTGTATGTATACAAAGCTAGAGCGAAAACTATTCGATCGATTTCAAACAAATGTGCACCAGACATGTCAAGTAGGCCTGTGTAGATGCACGAAAAACTGTTTTGAAAAATTTTGAAAAAACAACCCCCTTTTTGACCAAAAAACCCCCAAAAATTAAGTTATTATTTTTTTATAAAAAAAAACGGCTCTAACGATTTTGAAAAAAATTGCCTTATTTGTAGCCTTTAATGTACCCTACCATACGCAAAAAACCGCATCTTTCTAAAAACTGATTTTTGGGGGCTTTTTGGCCATAAAAGGGGTTGTTTTTCTAAAATTTTCAAAACCTTTTTTCATGCATCTATACAGGCCTAATTGACGTGTTTGGTACAATTTGTTCGAAATCGATGGAATAGTTTTCTCTCTAGATAATAATAATAATAATAGTTATTAGTTAATCTACTACTTTAATAAATCACCTCTCTTATATTATGAAGTCACAATGAAACTGTTTAATCATTTAAATATGTGCGCGAGAAAGTTCCTGGTACCGTTTATTGAAACTGTAGATGAGAGGCGATTAGAAAAATACAAAATTTTTGTAGAAGCCCCTCAATTCCGGTGCCTTTTATGTTTTCCTCTGGTTAAAACTTTAGAACAGGGACATGACGACACATCTTTAATGTATGGCTACAGATTAGTAGGTGCTATGCCTGTACTGTGAGAAAATGCAGTCACTTGGCAAACACAGCAGTCAAGAACCTATCGTTGATAAAGAGTTACCGATTTCATACGTTTCCCTAGCGTTCCATGACGTGAGATTAAACATATTTTACTGTGCTATCTGTCACATTCTGCAAACCAGTTACGGACTTACTAATGGTTTGAAGGTGGCCTCCTTCGTCAGGTTATCAGCCTTCTCGTTACCAGTGAAACCATTGTGTCCAGCAGAGGAGAACTTTATTGTGTTTTGCCAGCCTGTTGAGGTGATCCCACAACAGCTACTGTTTAGATGTGTATCTATCCAACACTAGGAGCGCTGTCTGGATGTAAGAATAGCAGCTCTGATTTCAGCAACTAGTCCCATTTCAGCAAGCTTACATTAGTCCCCATATACAGAGTGTGCCCGAACTACCTGGTCCCCTTTTGTGGATTTGTTCCTGGGATCGAGACAAAAATATTTCACAATAAAAACATGGTTCTACGTTACTTACTTTTTCGTCTGTCTGTATGTGTTTTTTTTTTACAAAATAATTGATATCTAGAAAACGATTTGACAGATTGAGTGCAAACTTGACATGAAGTTATAAATAACAATGATCTATTTTAAGCAACATAACCGATTATATCGAATCATGCGTTTCAAAACGGTACTGTTTGAAAATTCCAAATCTCAATTACCCAAAACCCGCACATTTTAACAAAAAATGTCAAGACATCTTTCTTGTAGCCCTTATTATTCTCTAACAGATAGTGTAACTGTAAAAACAATCGGATAAATAATAATACTTAAGTTATGTGTAATAATTGGTTTGTTCAACCCGGCATCCTATACCAACACAGCAAACACAACAATATTGTGGTTACGTATAATGTTATTATCTTTAACTTAACTATTATCCTTCTACAGATTGGTTTGATAGTAACACCAACCGGTAGGGAATTAAAAGGGCTTCAAGAAAGGTGTCTTGACATTTGTTGTCACATTGTACTGTTTTTGGGTAATTTAGATTTGAAATACTCAAACAGTCGCCATTTTGAAACCCATGATTGGATATAATCTCTTATTTTATTTAAAATAGATCATTGTTAGGTGTAACTTCGTGGCAAATTTGTTCTAAATCGGTTAGACAGTTCTCTAGAATGATTTTGTAAAAAGACACGTACAGGCATACGAAAAATAAACCCCTTACACCCATGTTTATATTGTGAATTATGTTTGTCTCGATCCCAGGAACAGATCCACAAAAAAAGGGACCAGAGAGTTCAGGGACATCTTGTATACCAGAAGTCCATAGACCTCTGCATACACTGTACGAAAAGCTGCCTAAATGGATACAGATTTTTAATTATTAATTATTGGTACAATAACGCTCACAATATAACTTAGTGGTGTGCAATACAAGCACGAAACAGCGCATTCTACGGTTTTACGAACAATTCATAGAATTTCGAACTGATTTAACGTGCAAGAAGTTGATCATGAACACTAAACTTTAATTGGTAAACAATTACTAATAAACGGTACCAGGAACTGGCACATACTTTCTTACAAACATCTTAAAATTATTAAACAGATTGGCTGTGACTTCATAAATGTAGTAGGGGTAGGAGAGGTGATATTAAAGTAGGAGATTAACTAATAAATATTATTATTATTTTTAATTTGTAATAAATTACCAGCTTACACGCTTCCTCAGAAAGGGTTAAATTAATTAAATTACAAGTGAAAAATATGGACCAAGACCGGGATTTGAACCCAGGACCTTTGCCTTTCCGGGGCAACACTCTACCACTGAACTATCCTGATCCTCCAGATATCGGTCGATGTTATTCCACTTGGTTTTACTGCATTTATGAATTGACTGAATACCTCGCATGCGACATTGAAAACAATCTTAATTCTTTTTGCAGCCTACAGTGGTATTATTTATTATTCTTTTTAATTTGTAATAAATTACCTGCTTACACGCTTCCTCGGAAAGGGTTAAATTAATTAAATTATTAAAAAAATTTAAAAACAACCCCCTTTTCGGCCAAAACACCCCCAAAAATCAGTATTATTATTATTATTAGCTAAACGAGAATTTTTAGAAAGGTTTTTTGCATATGGTAGGGTAAATTAAGGGCTCTACAAATAAGCCAAATTTTATCAAAATCGTTAGTTAAAATTTAACACATTTTAAAGTTTGCAAAGTAAGACTATACTGAGAGAGTTCAGAACACCGCCTTATTCCTATTCCTGACATAACCCACTGACACAAAGGCAGAATAGCGGGCGTCGCTGTGCAAAAATTACATTACGCAACGCGCGCGTTTTTGACACATTTCAAAGCGACGGACACATGTCACGTTACAGCAGCTCAAAGCGCGACTTGCGTAACGCAAAGTGAACGTAAAGCAACAATACCGTCTCGCCGCAGCGTCACGTGACCGCGACTAACAAAGTGCCTCGCGGAGTAACATTGACATCTGCATTTCTCCGCCACTTTCGTCCGTCTTCGGATCTGTTCTGAATGCATAACTCAGATAATCTACTTTCATGAAGAACGTGAAATATTTACTGTCGGCGCTTTTTTTGTAAATCACGAACGGCGTGGCGCAACCGGTTTAGGCTTAGTCAGTGGTTTAAAAGATCGAGGTCAAAGGTCGCTTCCAACGAGGGGTCTTTCCGTGCCAGTATTCTTCCTTTCTTTATCTATCTACACATACATATAAATAAAATTGGAGTATCTTTCTGTGATTTCAAAATATAAGGTTTTTTCTAAGCTCATACCTAAACACACATTTACACATTACTAGCTGACCCGTACGGCGTTGCCCGTGGTGGTTGGTATTTTCAGTCTTAACATAATTGTATTCTTTTTAAGTGTTCAGTCATTGTTTTTCATACCCTTTCTTAGTGAAAACCTATGGCCCTAGAGGAAGCTACATACCAAATTTCATTCCAATCCGTTCGGTAGTTTTTGAGAAATCGTGATGAGTGAGTCAGTGAGTGAGTGAGTGGTATTTCGCTTTTATATATAGAATAGCTGAACGGTGCGGCGTTGCCCGTGTTGGTTGGTATTTTCAGTCTTTTTAACGTAATTGTATTCTTTTTAAGTGTTCAGTCAGTGAGTGGTATTTGGCTTTTATATATATATATATATATATATAGATCTGAAATAATAAAAGCACTATTGTCATAATAATAAACGATCTGAAATTATGATTTTAGTAACTTTGATCCCCCCAAATCCCTCCTGAAATTTCGAAATTTTTCATACCCTTTCTTACTAAGCACCTATGGCCCTAGAGGAAGCTACATACCAAATTTCATTCCAATCCGTTCTGTAGTTTTTGAGAAATCGTGATGAGTGAGCCAGTGAGTGAGTGAGTGAGTAGTATTTCGCTTTTATATAATATATAGATTTGTCTGTTTGTTAGACCGATCGAATCTCCGGAATGGCTGAACCGATTTTGACAAAACTTTCATTAACATGTAGAGGACTTTTCAGAGAATATTTTCGGCTACTTTTTATTCCGAAAATATTGAAAATTCCTGTAAAAAAATGATGGACAAAATTAGAGTATTTGTGGACAAATGTTGAGGATACTGCGTGTCTACTCCGATCTCTGACTTACATTATGTACAGGTCACAGCTACCCTCACCACCCAACTTAGAGCCAAGTGCCTCTGTCCTAATCAATAATCATTTCCTTAAAAATAACACAATATACAATAACATGTTTCCATTGGTATCACCGTAAGTCGCCACGTGGGTATTGGGCAGAGCCCCTAGTTACAAATAGAACAGCTGATTTTTATCATAAACGTAACACAATTTTAGGTTAGGCCTACTCTGAACCAACAAACTTTTCTTGAAATCATTTAGATTTATTACCATAGCAACCAAATTGGCAAATTTAGAATCAGGCAGTTATTCTTCGCAGCCAAAAGTTTTTCTAGTTATTAGCATACACAAACAACGAAAAAGGCTTACCATAACGTAATTCGTTATTAAAATTACTCTTTCCTAGGCCTATTTGACCAGTTTGAAAAACTACTTTATCGTATTACATTTTGGTGATATTTTATAATTTGAAATTTGTCCCTCTTCTTCATAAAAATAAAAAAGCTCTGCCCGTTGTATTACCCGTGAAAAAAATCCGCTTACATTTGCTTCGTCGCGGGGGTAAGCGAAGCGAGCAGGGGGTGGAGTCTTCTAGTAGTATTATGTTAAAAGAAGAACTGTTTGTTTTTTGTTAAACTATTAATGTGTTTAGATAATAGCTACTGTCCGAATAAAGTGTTCTGCATCGTAGTTTTTAATGAGCAGTGAGTCATTAACTCATACATAAAATAAATAATAAATGTCTAGTAAGCTTCGTGAAAAATCACAGGCAGATTAAATAGATACACATCAGAAATACATCATTTGAAGAAAAATACTATTTAAAAACAAAAAACTAAAGACCTACCTAACTATGCTGACCGGATTTTTAACTCGGTAAATGTATACAATTAAATGGATTATAAAACTGTAGGAATATTTGTTAAACAAATTTATATACGTTATTGTATATTTAAATAAAGATACAAATATTATCTTTTAAATGCTTTTTATTTCATATTGATAGATCAAATTATTTAGAAGTTATTAATATTTTAGTGAAGAAATTAATAATCGAAAATGTTTGTATGTTAAACGAAAATGTAGGAATGTTTCCGACATTAAACGAACAGGTATCTCTTTTCTAAATTTGTATAAACGAATACATTGATGATACAATTTTTCTTTTTATATACAGTTTAAAAGCAAATATTATAATGTATTATAGCTTGCATTAGTTATATAACTCTTGTTTAAAATAATCAATTTCACAAGAAATTATATAATGATTGAAGTTGTAAACATAACCCCAAAATGTAATCTACGATACGTTACAGATGATGGGTGAAATCAGCTGTTATATTATACGGAACTCACGTACGCACGTACCTATGTATGTACGAAAGGACGTACACTCGCTTTTGTAGGAGTTGATTAACAAATAAAAACACCATTTTGTTTGCCAGAAAAAAAACACAAGCACGTTATGTTACCAATTATATAATGTGTTCACCGCTTAACTGTACAACGCAAATTAAAAATCGATTTCCTACTTAACCTATTTTTACATTCCTTATTTTTGTCCAAACCGGTTTCCAGTTTGGCAGCCGTCGTGAGCCGCTATATTTAACCTGAAAACGCCGATCGATCAACCAGTTTTTATCTGCCTAATTATACGCTAGGTCAACGAACTGTAATTTATTATTTCGGCGACCGAATTTGAATACATAAGTTACAGTTGAACTGATTTAGGTATTCATTGTATCTTATAACCGACAACTTAACAAGTTTCACTTGTGCTAACAAAATGTAATGCGTTTTATTAAAATAAAACTGCAAATGAGTCGTTTTTGAATGTGAAATTCTATTTTAATGTTTAATGTTTTCCTTTTTCCAAACATTTTAATACTACCTTTAAGCCAGTTAATGGTTTTCAAATATT
>JAGFPH010003071.1:120144-141499 GCA_018207615.1 Philaenus spumarius
TGTTTAAGATAATATTGTAGTAGTTGGTAAGCAGATTTTACTAAACATAGCGGCGCCCTTGAAACAGTGTTTCAATAGGTGAAAATAATTTATGATGGTAGGAAAGGAAAGGCTTAAATCTTGAAGCAGAAAGGTAGGAAAAACGAGAACTGAAGTAGGAGTGGGGTGCCCGGCGGAAGGGTTGAGGTGCGAAGAGAAAGGGTTGAAGTTTGTTTTATGTAGATGGTTTTATATGGTTAGTTATAAAGAGGAAGTTTGAAAACTTTAACTGCGGGTCGCTTGAGCGTTCCTGACGCAGTTTTAACTGTTACAACTCTTACGGTGCCATCTTTACCAGGGTGTGTTTCTAAAATGCGTCCCAATGGCCAAGCGAGCGGACGGGTTTGATGGTTATGTATTAGAACTAAATCTCCTACTGATAGATTTTCAGACGGAGTTGAACCCTTCAGTCTCTGGTTTAAAGTATAGAGATATTCTGTACTCCAGCGTTTCCAGAGTTGTTGAGAAAAGCGTTGAATTAATTGCCATTGTTTTAAGCGGTTTTGCGTAATCTGTGAATAGTTTTCTTCAGGAAGAGATAGTAAAGGTTCTCCAATTAGAAAATGGCCTGGCGATAAAGCGGACAGGTCATTTGGATCGCTGGACAGTGGCGTTAAGGGTCTAGAATTTAAAATGGCTTCTACTTTAGTAGTTAAAGTTACGAAGTCCATTAAATATAAACGATGCTCACCTATCATGCGCGTGAGATGGTGTTTAGCGCTTTTAACAGCGCTTTCCCAAAGACCACCCTGATGAGGGGCAGAGGGAGGCAAAAAATGGAATTTAATGTTGTATTCTGTACAGAAGCGATTTACATTTTCTTTGGATTGTCTGAGCATTTTTGTCATTAAGATGTTCAATTTGGAAGCGGCGCCCGTGAAATTAGTTCCGCAATCGGAAAAAATATCTGAACATAACCCTCTGCGGGATGTAAACCTTGTGAGAACATCTATATAAGCTTCCGTGGTTAAGTCCATTGCTACTTCCAAATGAACTGCTTTGGTTACAAAACATATAAAAATGCATAAGTACACTTTCACTGTTTCTGCTCGACGTAACGTGTGAATTTTTACTAAAAAAGGACCGGCATAATCTACTCCTGTTTTTTGAAAGGGTCTTGTGGGTACTAGTCTGTCTTTAGGTAAATCTCCCATTAAAGGAAATACGTTAACAGGTTTTGCTCGAAAACAGGTGATGCATCTATGAACACACGAGCGAATTACGCTACGAGCTGACAGGATCCAAAATTTTTGACTAAGGAGTGATTGCAGGAGTTGTGGTCCAGCGTGTAAGTGTTTTAAGTGGTAATGATTTATGATTAAATTTGTAACATGGTGTTTTTTAGGAAGCAACATAGGATGTTTTGCATTATAACTGGCTGCAGAGTGTTTTATTCTTCCGCCTACTCGTAGGAGGTTTTCCTTATCAACAAAGGGCGAAAGGCGTTGTAGGTTTAATGGGCAAGGTTTGTCCTTTTGTATATGTTGAATTTCAGTTGCGAAATGCCGTTGTTGAATTAATTTAATAATATTCCTTTCTGCTGCGTTGAGTTCATTTAATGATAGCGATCCACTAAGCCTTGATTCGTTTTTACAATTGTGGATGAATCTTAGTATATATGCGAATGCACGTTTAAAAGTTGTCCAGTTTGAGTACTTGCTGAGCAGGTCCCACTCACATGAATATGATGTAATACCTATGTGGAGGGGGTTGGAACGAATTTCAGGAAGAATGTCCACCACTGGATTTAGTGGTATTGGCCATTCATGGTCGGAAAGTTGTAGCCATTGAGGCCCAGTCCACCATAATGGGTGACTTATAAGAGCGTGTGAGGAGATGGGTCGCGTGGCACAATCAGCAGGATTGTGACAGGTGGGGATGTGAGACCACTTTTCAGGCGAAACCCAATCTTGGATTTGCGAGACCCTATTAGCGACGTAGACCTTTAATTTGTAGGAAGGTGATTTGATCCACGCTAAAGTAATAGTTGAATCGGACCAGCAGCGGATTGAATTAATTTTGTAGAATGGCGAGATTAAATTAGCGGAATATTGTATTAGTTTAGCGAGTAAATGAGCTCCAGACAGCTCTAAGCGAGGTAGCGATATGCGTTTTAGTGGTGCGACTTTAGACTTTGCGATCACAATATGAGTTTTAATTATGTTTTTATCATCGATAGTGCGCAGGTAGACTACAGCAGAGTAACCTTGTTCAGAGGCATCACAAAAACCATGTAGTTGAATGTTAGAAGCGATGCTTAAATTAATGCAGCGAGGTATTTTTAATTCTTGTAGATTAGGTAAATCGTTAAAAAATGTTTGCCAAGTACTTATAATGTTGTCTGGTACTATTTCATCCCAGGAAACACCAATTGTCCACAAGAGTTGTATTATGCATTTTGCGTGAAATATGATAGGAGTTAACCAACCGCACGGGTCGTATAATCGTGCAATGACAGATAAAATACAGCGTTTAGTGTAGCGATGTTCAGTAATTTGTATTGTGTACGAAAATTCGTCTGTTGTAGGTGTCCATTTTAAGCCTAAAATGGAGAAAAGCTGTTCATCCTCCGATTTGAAATATATTGGCGTTTCACGATGTGCTTCTGGCACAGACTGTAATAGCTCAGAAGAGTTTGACGTCCATTTCCTTAATTGAAATTGACCTTTAGAAAGTAAACTGATAAGCTCTTGTTGTAATGTTAAAGCGGAAGTCAAATCATAGGATCCCGTAACAATGTCATCAACGTAAATATTGTTTGTTATTATTTCGGAAGCGAGCGGATATTGTTGACCTTCGTCGTAGACCAATTGATGGAGTGTTCTTATGGCTAAATAAGGTGCAGTTTTAAAACCATAAGTAACTGTGCTTAATTTGTAGATTAACAAAGGTTGTGATTCATGGTTTCGCCATAAAATTAATTGATAATTCTGATCCGTAGGCATAATTTTTATTTGTCTGTACATCTGCCGTATGTCACACGAAAACACTATATTATGTCTACGGAATTGAAATATAATATCACAAATATTATTTTGTAATTTAGGACCACAATGTAGTGTATCGTTAAGCGATAAGCCATTGTTAGATTTAGCACTAGCGTCAAAAACAACTCTAATTTTAGAGGAAGAACTGTGTTCTTTCCAGACTGCGTGATGCGGAAGAAAATAATGGTTATTTTTCAAAACTGTTTCATCAGCAAGTGTCATATGACCAGAATTTAAATAGTCATTCATGAAATCTTTATAAGCGGTTTTCATTGTAGGATGTGCGTTTAATTTTTTCTCTAAGAGTAGAAAACGTCTTTTTGCAATGTCAAAAGACTTACCTAAAGAGTGCGGATTAATTTTAAATGGAAGTGCGGTAATATATCTACCGTCAGAGTCGCGTTGTATATGTGAAACATAATGATTTTCACACTCGATGTTCTCCATATCTTCTTGTTTTGTTTGTAATGGAGGTTCCTCATTTATCCAAAATTGTTGCAGAATTTTATTTAAATCAATGTCATTAGTTGACAACATAGCAATAGTTGTAGACACCGCGGATTTTACACCAACTGAGCCAATTAAAGCATAACCAAAAATAGTTTCTATAGCAGTGGGTAGATTTGTGCCTAAATGGATTTTATTTCCAGTGACTGTATGCCCGTACAAGTCAGCGCCTATTAAAAGGTCAATGTTTTGCGGGTTGTTAAAATGTGAATCAGCTAGTTTCAAGTATTTTATTTTATTTGTTAAGTCCGAAGATTTTTCAAATTTCGGAAGTTCAGAAGTTATTTTTTCTAAAACAATAGCGTTGTGGTTTTCTATCAATGTAGAACCGTCAATAGAAAATATATTTATTTTGGCTAAGCCTTGGACCGAAGTACAAACATTAGAAATTCCATTTAAAGTGATAATTGAAGGTTTAATGTAAATGCCTAAATCTATAGCACATTGTGCTGTCAATAACGTACTTTGACTTCCAGAATCGATAACAGCTGTAATAATTTGTGACCGACCTTTGTTACCTTTAAGTAAAACTCTAACGGTAGCCAAAATGGTTATTGACTCGTGTATATCGGAATGAGATATGTTAGAGAGGCTAGCAAGGTTTTTGTTAGGATTTCTATGTGTACTCGGTAAATAATCGTGTTGTTTATATTGCGGTGGAAGGTACAATTTTCTGTTGCCTAGTCAGGAAGATTGAGGATTAATATCTCGTTTGTGTTCGGAACAGGATATGACCTTTATATGTAACAGTGTATGATGACGTTTCCCACATAACTGACAGTTCTGTGTCGATTTGCAATAACTCGTAGAGTGTTTATTGCTAAGACAATTTTTACAATATTGTTTGTTTGCGATAAAATCTAATCTTTTGTTTGGAGATAGGTTTTTAAAGTCGTTACATTTGTAAATGGTATGCGAATCTCCTTCACAATATTGACATTTAAGAGTATAAGCGGCACTTACATGATATACACGACGAAGCGGTTTATTTTGTTTTAAATTGGGTGGTTGCCAGAAATTAGCTTTCGAAGTAGTATTTGGTTTTGATGGACCAGAAACTGTTGATAAAGCATCTTCGAGGTGAATACATTCGGTTTTAAGAAATTTTATAAGTTCATCAATAGTCGGCATGCAATGAAATGAAGTGCGTTTGTCCTCAAAACGTTTTCTAGTTTCGCTATCTAATTTCTTAAGAAGAAGAGTTAACAGTGTTAATTCATGGCTGACGTCATAATTTAGAAGCTTCAGAGCCTGTGAATTTTCTGAATAAAGATCCAAAAAATTGCGAATATTTTTCAAAGAGTTATGGGTAATGTGAGGTAAATCTATTATTTCATTTATGTGAAAGCTAATTAAGCGTCTAGGATTTTGATATCTTTCAACCAGAGTGTCCCAAGCTAATTTATAATTCAGTGGGCTGATTGGTAATCCTTTCACAATATTTAATGCTTCCCCAGATAAACAAGATAATAAATAGTTAAACTTTTCAGTAGGAGCTAAGGAAATGTTTTGTTGTATAGTAGAGTCGAACATATGGTAAAAATTTGTCCATTGCGACAAATTGCCATCGAAATTAGGGAGCGTCAGGCGAGGTAATTTTATTGAAATTTTACGAGTTTCCACTTGAGAACTCTCAGAAGTATTTAACTCCGTTTCAGTTGAACCGGGTTGTGCAAGTAAGAGTTTAATGTTTGATTTTGCTGTGATTGCTACTTCAGAAATATTGTCTTGAATCTCAAGGACATCTTCCAGTTTATACTCAGCCGTATTTTCATCCGAAGCTAACCGATCTATTAGATTGTCAAAATCTGTAAGTTTTTTAACAATAATATCATGATATTCAGACAATTTCCGTGAGTATTGTGGAGGCAAATTTTCTGCCGTATAATCATTTGCGATAGTTTGAATTGAATCACAGATTTTTTTTATTCTACCAACGATTATATCCGATTGACGGATAAAGGCGGTGTAGCGCATTTTGAATTTTAAGATTGAATCTTACAGTAGGCCTAACTAGTAAGATTAAGTAATACAATGTTTGAGATAGGTAGTCAATGTAAATATTTTGTTGATCAAAATATTTTGTTTCGAAGAGACACATAAACTTGTGTCAAAGGTTTTGTTGATATAGCGATAGCGGAGTACAGAAAGCGACAAGCACGAGAATGTCTGGTAAAGATGTAAGTTACGTATATTTGACAAAATGATCCTCTTTAGCGCATGTCACGTGATCGTATTTCATTGGGCAAAGAATTATTGCGCATGCGTAATCTATGTATGATATGACGGAGACCTTAGCTTTAGTCAAATTCCAAGATGGCGCAATGACGCCATAGAAATATAAACTAAGTAATTCTTGAACAAAGATATGATTATACTGTAAAATCCTAGCGTGGAACAAATAAGATAATTACTCTTATATATCCGGCCGGAGGGGCCAAAAATATGTTCGGGATTTAATGAAATTTATAAACTCTAATAAAGAAAATTGTTGAAGCAATGTAATCAAGTTAGGATAATTACAATTACATACAAAATATTGTAGAACCGAGGGACCAATCCAGATTATTGACACTGGATAATACTATAGATTCGAATAGTTGAAATATAAGTGTTTATCTATGTTAAACTAAAATGTAAGTCTGGCGTACCTTGAGATCACTGGAGCGGTGTGTAAGTCCTGGCCAAGCGTGCACGCTGGTTGCAGTTGATGGTTGATGGTTTGAAGAAAATGTCCACGCACTACAGTTACATACACTTATCACAACACATAGATAAACACATTTACTAAATACTCGGTTTATTATAATATCAGGTTTAGAGTCTTTGTTCAAGATGGCGGAAGGCCACGCGAGCTAAGCGGTTAAAGTTTATAGCGAGAACACTACGAACCGTAGTTCTAGTGAGCGGCGAAATTAAACTGAATTACTAGAATTAGTAAACTAATCGTTATAGTGTTGCCAACGTCTTTAAGATTTGAAGACGGTGGTTCTTTACTAAAAACGATTGTGACGAGAGCGGCGGCAATAAAAAACTGGTGCGTCATGGACGGCATCCAATCTAAGACAGACTGAAGGTAGGGATGTGCGGGGGTAAAACATGGCGGTTTTTAGCGGGAACTCTTCCGGACAGGCATGAGAGCAGTATATTTGTTTAAGATAATATTGTAGTAGTTGGTAAGCAGATTTTACTAAACAGTAATAATACTTTTGAATAGAGTATGTTTTCTACGACTTATAATGGCATAAATTGTTTTGATAAAGACTTTCTTCCTATCAGAACTTTTAAACAATTCGACCACTCAGCTGAACTGCTGACGTGATTTCAGCGGATTTCCAAAATTAAGTTTATATGTTTTATGATTTGAAAATCCGCCAAATCCAACTACTTGGAAAATTGGGAAATTTTCAACCAACTATTTGGGAAATTGTTTTACTCACGGAAGCGCTGAATAGCTGCCTTTGTGTACGAAATATATTAGTAGAATTTGGTTGCACTTAAGCCTCCAGCTTCGACTCACGCACTCCTTTGTTCCACTCGCAGCGGAAAAACTCTTTTTGCGAGTTTGCTAGTTTGCGGCCTCGGGTTGTGGCCTCCTTCGCTTCGCTCGCAGCGTACAAACTTCAGCCCATCAGATTCTTCGCGGCCTCGGATCAGAAGATCTGAATTTGTTATTTTTGTGGTATTTTACGTTTTGATCGATTTTGGGGGAACCAAGCGAGCTATAAGGTCGTGTAAAAAACCAAAATGTGCAGAATAATATCCTACATTAACTATTTTATCACAATCCCAAAAACGTTTCATTCTAGTACGGAAAATCTCTAAAAATAGTTACTTAAGATCCAACGTGCTTCCGGTTGTTGGATTTTTTGGCCAACGAACTCGTCCGAGCGACGTAGACAACCTACATGACTACCAAATTTGGACCAAATCGGACTTAAAATGCGGCCATTAGAGCGCGAACACGTTTTAAACATATACAGAGTGTTCATAAATTCCCTTTAACCCCCTCATTATTTTTGTTACTGAAAATAAGTTAACAAAACTTTGTATACATCTTGTGTTGCATATCAGGACAGATTTTTTGACATATCTAACCCTCTATGATTTTGGGGGGCTTAGATGGTTAGAAATTTCAAATATAATGGTAGGCCATGTAATACACCATTGAAAAGCTTATTAAAAGAAACACACAATGGCGCAAACTAGAGCTTATTATCTTACTTCGTTTCAAAATAATAGGCAATCAAAGTTCTGGAAAATAACTTATAACCTACTTACTCCTAATATTAACAAGTTAATAACCTGCCTTGATGCTATGATAACAATATCGTTTTTCAGAACTTTTATTGCCCATTACTTTGAAACGAAGTAAAATTATTAAGCTTTAGTTTGGGTCATTGTGTTTCTCTTTTAATAAGCTTTTCATTGGTGTATTACATGACCTAACATTATATTTGAAATTTCTAACCCCCCCTTTGCCCCCCTAAACCCCCCAAAATCAGAGGGTTAGATATGTCAAAAACTTTGTCCTGTTATGCAATACAAGATATATACAAAGTTTTGTTAACTTATTTTCAATAACAAAAATAATAAATTGGGTTAAAGAGACTTTATGAACACTCTGTATATAATGTTTAATGACACCCCAAAACGTGTTCTGATGACCATGATCGGTGATCATTTACTACTTCCCACATTAGGTCTTACCATAAGGGTCACTGCAATAGCTCGCCTTTATTATCGAAATTCATTAATAAATTATTTTCCATTTGAAACAAAAATAGCTCTCATTTAATAACCAACAAATAAATTTATATTTACAGCACACTATCTCACTTATTTAGCTCCTAACCAACTTCTTTGTCATGAGGCAGTTGTTTCAGTTTAACTGGAGTGTTTCAAGTACAGTAACTTCCTGTGTTATAACATTACCATACTGTTAATCTGATGTTTGTCTATTGTTTCAAAGCAACGGTTTGTCATGAGAATGCAGACGGTGTGAAGCTAAGTGAAACAAACATATTTCCTCTCAACGGTTGATTAGTTTAGTGTAGCTATAGTACAGCATTCCGTAACATCGAGTAAAGTCGAGTCTAGAATTCGATACATGTTATCGATTTAAAGTGTTGCGAAATTGTTCAATCTCGTACGTACAGAATTTGTTTGTATAATACTATCAGAATCTACTTTAAAAGTTGGGAATATAAAATCTACATTTTTTACTAAACCTATGATAAATTAACTGAAATGTGTGTGTTATTTTGTGTATCATGGTTTAGTTCAATCACTACTTTTGGGGTTTTAGTGAAACTTATAACACGTTTCATCGACTTGAAGCTGTTTAGTAAATGAAAAAAGGAAAAACTCTAATTAACAATTTTACAAAACTGCTGTGTTTGCATCTTTTATTGGTGAAACATACATTAACACAATATGTGGAAGAAATCAAGTTTTTTTATAGTATTTGAAGTTTTTCACCAACATTTTCAGAGAAATATTAAAGGATCATTAGTAAACAAATTAATTTACACTGAACACGAGTCCCTAAGTGAGAGGGAAATATTGTAAATGTTAAAATGTATAAACTTACGAATATATATATTCAATTGCAACATTTCCAGCCTTGTTGATTTTCCGAAACACGTTTGCCCTTGCTTCAAAGGCGACAAAGTCCTGAGCTGTGTCGAAGCAAGGTAAACGGGGATAATAAAACCATACCTCCTCAAGCCAGGAAGTGAAACGTACAATACCAGGCAAACGTTGCATTTAGTAAGTCCGTACACTGCATGGCCGGAGGCTGATCCAGTGTCAAAAGGGTCAAACTCAAAATAAACACATAAGTAATTAGTAAAATACCGTACATCTACATATATATACTAGCTGAGCCGGCAATGCTTCGCTATTGCATAATTATTTTGGTGAAATAAATGCAATAAATGATCGTGATTTAGTAACTTTAACCCCCCCCCCTCCCTAAGATTTCGAATTTTTTTAAACCCTTTCTTAGTGAGCACCTATGGCCCTAGAGGAAGCTACATACCAAATTTCGTTCCAATCCGTTCAGTAGTTTTGGAGAAATCTAGATTTTTAGTTATTTTGATCCCCCCAAATCCCCCCTATAATTTAGAATTTTTTAAACCCTTTCTTAGCGAGCGCCTATGGCCCTAGAGGGAGCTACATACCAAATTTCATTCCAATCCGTTCGGTAGTTGTGAAGAAATCGTGATTTAATAACTTTGATCCCCCAAACCCCCCCACTAAAATTTCGATTTTTTTTTCAAATCCTTTCTTAGTAAGCACTTATGGCCCTAGAGGAAACTACATACCAAATTTAATTCCAATCCGTTCGGTAGTCTTTGAGAAATCGTGATGAGTGAGTCAGTGAGCGAGTGAGTGAGTGGTATTTCGCTTTTATATATAATCCAAATACCACTCACTGACTCGCTCATCACGAAATCTCAAAAACCAAAGAACGGATTGGAATGAAATTTGGTAGGTAGCTTCCTCTAGGGTCCTAGGTTCTCGCTAAGAATGGTTTTTAAAAAATTCGAAATTTTAGGGGGAGTTTAAGGGGGTCAAAATTACTAAAAAATAACCACCGAACGGATTGGAATTAATTTTAGTAGTAGCTTCCTCTAGGACCCAAGGTGCTCGCTAAGAAAAATTTTCAAACAATTCGAAATTTTAGGGAGGGGGCAGCTAGTTTTATATAAAACAAAAGTCTAAACAGAAAAACGAATACTTTTCAGATTTGTCGTTAAATTTTTAATTCCACTAAAGAAATAAATTTTCTGTTTAACCTTTTTTGTACTACGAACGTGTGGGTACGTTTACCGCTAAACCTCCATAAAGGACTACGAACGTACGGGTACGTTTTGTATTTTTCTGTTGAAAGTACTAATACTAGTAGCGCTATCTGTTATTTTGTTTAAGAAGCTGTATTTAGCGCTAAATAAACACTGTAAATCAATACTAGTAACGCTATGCTATTTTTTTAAAGAAGCTGAATGTTTAATCGAAAACTAAATGCAACAGGCAATTGTTTACAAAAATCCATGCCTTCCCTGCATGCAGTTTAGTTTGGTGTGCGTCTCTATAATTAACCTTGTTTGTGACTTTATGTTTTGATTCCGTTTAAGCATCTAATGGCTAATTATCGTATTACAATTAATGATAATGAAATCAAACTGTTCTTTACAAAAGCCGAATCGGACATTAATGAATCTTCTTTTTCAGGAATATTTTTTTATATGTATACAATTCTTTTGCGTATAAAACATTTAATTACATATTAATACATAATATATAATTATAAATTAATAAAAAACATCTGCATACAAGATAAATCAAAATGAATAATAGATATAGAAAAGAAGTAAAATGAGAAGATTATAAAAATTTAATTGGTTTGCAATTTTCAAACATCCGCCATTTTGAAACGCATGATTGGATAAAATCGATTATTTTTCTTGAGATATGTCATTGTCAGGTTAAACTTATTGCCAAGTTTGAACTCAATCAGTCAAAACATGCTGTAGATATAAATTATTTTGTTAAAAATACAAAATGGCGGATATCTGAAAAACGAAAAGTTAAAAAAAATTGTATTCTTGATTTTCTCTTTACTTTGACCCATAAAACCATTTTCTGAGTTTGTCAGGGTTCCCTTGAAACAACCTGCATTATTTTCTTCGAATCTCTGCCTAACATTTCAACATTTTTTCAATCAAAACTAGCAATCATATTTTTCAAACAGAGTTGATCTTCGTATTAGTCTCAGCTGAACAGTTTCAGTACTCACTATATTAGGACATAAAAATAATATCGGTAAGTAATGATTCAAACCGTTAAACATCTTGATAGTAATCTAATTTCATCGAAATTCGCCCACCACGTTTCGCAACGTGCACTTACAGTAGGAAACTGAATGTCAATTCAAACAGCTGTAATTTACGTCAATCACGTTCTGTAAAATGTCAAAGCCAACCTACAGTATCTATTGTCCACATCAAACTAAAGGTGTGGAAGGCAAGTCCGTTCGACAAATCGTAATTCCGGCCTTCATTACGTCTCGTATTAGAATGAATTCAACTAATCGCGTTGGCGACAATCGCTCTATCTCGCATGGTCTCGTAATAAATAATAACCGAGAAAATATCGATCGATTACTACACAACTTAATCATGATTTCGAAATTGAGAAATAATTGAATCCGAGACTTTGGAACGAGTTACTGACACATGTGTTAGAAGTAATAGTATGATAAGATCACACTTTGGCATCGCACTATTCCGAACTTCTAATCAATATAATCGATTTGTGTTTTATTGATCGATTTCCCTTGCTGGGACAGACGTGTGCGTGCATAGCCTATATTTTAGTATTACTTTTTATTATAGGAAATCCAGCTGTTGTTATAATAAAAGTAAATGTGTGCGGTCGTGGGACCACCGTCAGGAACGAAGTTCATCACGCCTTTTCTTCAATTCTTTTACCAGCTTTAACGGCAACATACACACGTAATTTTAATCTTTCAATTGCTGTTTATTATTAGTTTGTTTTTTCATAGAAATATTTACTGTTCTATACGTTTAATTTTATTATAATAAAGGTGCAAAGCTAAGATGATAAACACAGTTAGTTAATAGTATATTTCACAACTAGTGGGAAAAGTGTGATTGTTCCTGGTACGAGTCGTAAAGAGAACGAGCATCTGAAAAGAACATTTTCCCACGAGTTTTGAACACTATTTTTCACGATACTACAGCAAAAAATTATTTGATACAACAGCAAAAAATATGATTGTTACAAATTGAAAAGTTTATTTACTACAAACAAATAAACAAATTATGTTCTTACAAAATCAAAATGTTACTTCATTGAATAACAAATAGGATTAGGCCTGTATTTAACAAGAACTTAAATAATGTAACAATATTCAAACGAAGAATAAAATACCTAGTTTTTATTTAAGTGGATGTTAATTGTGCAGTTTGTATTATTTTTAATGTTAATTCCTTTGTTAGGAATTTTGTTTAGGGAACAGAAGGGCATTATTTCAATATTGTATTGATGTAATCAGCTGATTTATCCTCACTAGTGCGGATATGACGAACTTTACCTGGCAATATACGCAATTAAAAAGCAACTGATATTCCAGTAGCATTGTGAAAATGTTTTTTTCATTTCTTTAAATATAAACAATGGTAAACATCTAACTTACTAAAATATCCCTAATGTTCCACATAATTTGTTAAGTTTTTGTCAAATAAACGGTACCAGGAACTGGCACATACTTTCTCACAAACATATTTAAATTATTAAACAGATTCACTGTGACTTGTAGGGTGGGATAGGAGAGGTGATTTTAATTAAATTTGGAGATTAACTAATAAATATTATTATTATTATTATTATTATTATTATTATGTAGAGAAAACTATTCGATCGATTTCAAACAAATTTGCACCAAACACGTCAATTGGGCCTTTATAGATGCATGTAAAATTGTTTTGAAAATTTTTGAAAAACAACCCCTTTATGGCCAAAAAACCCCAAAAAATCAGTTATTATTATTATTATTAGCTAAACGAGAATTTTTAGAAAGATGCGGTTTTTTGCATAAGGTAGGGCGGCACATTAAAGGCTACAAATAAGCCAAATTTTATCAAAATCTTTGGAGCCTATTTTTTATAAAAAATAATAACTGATTTTTTGGGGGTTTTTTGGCTAAAAAGGGGGTTGTTTTTCAAAAAATTTCAAAACCCTTTTTCGTGCATACAAGCCTACTTGACATGTCTGGTGCAAATTCGGTTGAAATCGGTCGAATAGTTTTCTCTCTAGCTTTGTATACATACAGGCATACATACATACATACAGACATACAGACAGACATTTTGTAAAAACCACTTTTTTGGACTCAGGTTGTCCCAAAACGGATATTTCCACAAAAATCTCAACATCTATTTTTTGCGATCACTAGACTTTCTCTATACAGGATAGTGAGAAAGTAAAAAGGAACACAAATTGTGTTTATTCTGTATAGTGTTGTGTTATTGTGAGTGGAAAGTAAATTATTTATTGTTGTTATTATATTTGTAGAATTCAAAATGACGTACATTTTAACTTATTATTATTATTATTATCTAGACTTGATTCATGCCAAGTTTTTAACAGAATATTCTACCGTTACATGCGGACACTTTCTCGAACAGTGAGGGAGGTATGCGAAAATGGTTGCCGTTATGGTTGATCGTAGAAAACATTAAATTCAGTGAAGATGTCTAGCTGATAACGAAACACGTTTTCATGGTTTCATTAATCAGTGTGATTTTGTCGTCACAGAGCTCTTCAATTGCTGTATGTAATTATCTGGTTGAACTTCACCCAAACTAAAGGGTATATTGAAGACAGAGTTTGTAGGCCTGGAAGGATAACTTATTAATTTTGACATCGGTACAAATTAACCGTGCAAAATGTATGCGTAATAAATGTTTCCTTATCTGTCATAAGAATCGTATTAAATAAACTTATTACCTATTAGTAACGGATTTATTTGTAAGATAATGTTTATCTTCTGTCAATGTAACATGAGTCAGCCATATATTGCTTACATAAGTTAAAAAAATAAAAACACAACTGACATCACTTAATTAGTAAGTGCCTTGAAAAAGAAGATTAAGATCGTTTTTCTAGTACTCAGTATTGGCAATCTGTTCTGTCGCCGAACGCGTTAACGTTCCTAGTTAATTGCTAGTGTAAGAAGACGATGAAGAAAACGGAAATATTATTCAACAGTTCGCATGTTAGATGTCCTGAAGCAGATTGTAGCACTTTCACAGCTGCTGATATTTCCTGTTCTGTTGACAGTATGTAATACGATGATATATTTATTATAACGTGTACGTATAATTTGTATTTTACGAGAGGAAAAACAGCTTCCTGTTGGAGACTTGAACGGACGGGTAGGAACGAAGTAATGTGGGTTTCTTCCGTCCCTTGAATAGGTGTCGTAATAATAGTCCAGTAGCAAGTATTTCTGCATAATTAAATGTGCACGCTCTTTATTTATCAGATATAACAGTTTATGTTGTTAGAGTTGACAAAAAACGAGTAGAAATAGAGAGTTGTGAACTATATTTTCTACCAAATTTTTACCTAACGAGATATATTTATTTATATCATTGTGTATATAAGTTTTAAAGTCTTGGTGGGAAGGAAGTGTGAATGAGTATAGATAAAGGTATTTCCATTCCTATAATGGGTGGTATAAATGTCGTATGGTCAATAGTCTACTTTAAATCAATATAGGCTAAATTTTAAAAGATCTATATTACTTCACCTAAAGGAAAGTTTTGGAGACTTTAACTAACGGGTAGGAAGTATTGTTTGTTTTATTATGTCGTGGGTTTCTTTCTGTATGACAATTTCCCTTATGTGCTAGTGACATATATATGTAATACTTAAAATATATACACTTCAGCACAACTTATGCTGTCTGAAATATATATATAAAGGACTAAGCTTAGTCCTAACTTCGGCCCATAAAAAGAGCCATTATCAATCGATCCCTTTCTATCTCCACTTAGCTGGCACACAGCTATTAGGTTCATTTTGCTGTTAATTTTGATTTAACATCTCATACACAAAGACATTGCACAACAATGCATCGGCCGTATTGCGCAAGCGCGGTTACACGTCACGACCGACAGTACAAAGTTCAACATCAAACAACGTCCTTTGTAAAACTTGTGAGTCAACGAGGTTTCTAGGCCGTACATACGATATAAATACTGACTTACATGTACTGTAGGTGGAGGCTATGTACGGTATATCAAGATACAATGTTGATTGCGTGAAATTCTGAACGTGGTCACGTGGTACTATGCCCACTTGAGTTCTATAAGTTGATTGTTATAGCTCTAGCGTAGACGTAACTATATAAATGTAAAGTTTAATACATTGGTAGTGGGGTTTAGTAAAAACATTGTACAATTAGTTGTTCTGGACCACTAGAAGTACGTGCTGAAAAATGTATTTGCCAAGTCTTTAACCTTCATGGCCGTTTTGCTGAGAGGGTTTTTACATTTATTCAACGGGAAGTAGTACAGTATTTTGGCGAAAAGATATTTTATAAAATTAGTAATTTTTCACGATGTAAACGGCGTAGTAATGAACAATTATTGTTTATTAACGTTTAATGTCGGAAGTTATAAGATAACCAGCAACATTTGCGCTTATACCTATGAGCAGAAGGGGGCCACGGTCCCCTTAGGTCCCAGGGAAAGGAAAATATGTATATTATTAATTATAGTCAGGTATTTTTCTTTAAAGAGATTAGCACTAAAATATGTTTTAAATGTTATGCGCCGTTTGATTTTACATATTCATATTTTATTTTTTACAAGAGTTCAAGCACGAGCTGTTTTGTCACTACTTGGTGCGGCCTCTAGGAGTGTTATAGGTCTTTGTGTGTTCACTGACGGTGTAAAGGTACAGACTCAATGCTGTGTGAGTTAATATTTCACCTGAACAGCCAAATTGGCTTCCAAAATTTTTAAAGTTTTCTTGGGGAGGTCAAAAATACCCCTGGACTAATTTTGACGAAGTACTCCTTAACACGTTCACTGCTACGCAAATTTCGTATTTCCTACCCTAAGAGCTGACCTTTTATTTTGTATACATATATAGTCTAAATGAGTAGAAATTACTAATTTTTTTTATTTTTGATCCTTTCTACGTAATAATCACTAATATTTTAAACTGGACATGTGCGTCCAAAGCACATAAGCTTAAAATTGACGAGCGAAGCACGCAATGCTCTGTATATTGAAAATTCCCCCAGTTCGAGGGTTGGTGTGCGAAGCACGCAATGCATTGTGTATTAAAAATACTCCCAATACGGGGTTTGGCTTGCGAAGCACGCAATGCATTGTGTATTGAAAATTCCCCCAGTACGGGGGTTGGCGTGCAACGCACTGTGCGTCGGCCGCTTCTCATAGTGTTCAGTGTCAAGCTCACATGTGCGTCCTTAGCAGTGAACGTGTTAAGCCCCATACCATGGTCTAGCCCCCCCCCCCCCCCCTAGAATATATCATGCGCTCATGCTTGGAGTCGTTGATTATACCTAAGAACCACCTTATTTATTTCTTCTTTCACTAAATTCATTCTAAGCTTTCGATTTGAATCACTATTCTTGATTTACCATGGAGCTCGAGCTATATCTCTGAGAACTTTATTTAATATTTAAATAGTGATACAGTTTGAGACTTTACTGTAAGGAATTATAAGAAATTAATTAAATAAATTGCATAACACGTAACAGTAATTTCTTTAAGATCGCTGTCGTATAATTTCGCACGTATATAGCTTAAATTGGTAAATTGGTTATTGCTATTGTCAACACACACTTGACGGTTGCAACATATTACTGTTACCACAAACAAGCCAAGGTTAAATTAAACAATCAGATTTCATACTGTGCTTATTAACTGGTGCAACGGACTGATTTAATATAGTGTCAAGACTAATAGTGTCTGTAATTTGTGGTTTAAGGCGATGCAAGGAAATGTGTGCGAATAGAACAAAGGACAATGTGAAGCTTACTCATATTTACCTTTACGTTTTCCGATGAATCAGCGTACAATCGTGGAAGACTTTAACAAGTGGATAAGAAAGAAGTACAGAGTTATTAAAATTTGTGCAATATAGATGAAATTTGATAAAGTCTGGAGTCTTATGTACGGGTTTTAACTATAGTGGCTAACTTGCTGTAATAAGTTCTCATTTAAACTCGTTCAACGTACTTCATCTAATATTAATTTGTAATTTGTTCTAAAATCTTGCTAAATAAAACAATGACTGTATATTATGGAATAAAACCGGAAAATTTACTTGACAACGAATATAGGAAATGTCAAAAGATGACTAGAAAATGTATACTTATACTGGGTGTCCAAAAGTCACACCCTTCCCCCGTTAACTTTGGAACAAGTAGAAATAAATAAATGAGCTTCGTGGTATCTTTATATGACAAAGGGAGATGCATTTTGGTGTAACTGACCATTTCACCCCTTGAGAAGGTAATTCAAAAATTTTAAATACAAACCCCCATCAAGTGATACCTTAATTATTTAAAGGGCTTAATAAATGAAGAAGAATGGCAAAAATTAGAGGTCTCTATCTTAACCCTATCGAAAATGGCGGCCAGTCAAAGTTGAAAACATCTTATTAACACAGATTTGTAAATATATGCATTACAATCCCTTTAGTTGGTAATATAGATTAAGACTTACCTTAATTCTAAATTTAGATGAAATGCTCAAAATCACTGGATGCTATTGTCACTGGATTGTTATCAGCAGTTGTACTTTCAACGTAGAAGACTATTACCGCTGTATCTATAAACTGCAAGTTTATTCGTTTTTTTTAGCTTATGCCAAATTGTGTAATTAAAATTGTGTAAACATAGGACATTTAAAATTTGACTGCCCGTCATTTTCGATAGGGTTGCGATAGATACCACTAATGTGTACCATTCTTCTTCATTTATCAAGCCCTTTAAAATGAGGTATCACTTGCTGGGAGTTTCTATTTAAGATCTTTGAATTACCCTCTCAACGCCCCCATTTCGGGGTAAGGGGTGAAATGGTCGAATACACCAAAATGCATCTCCCTTTGTCATATAAAGATATCCCGCAGTTCATTTATGTACTTCCACTTGTTCCAAAGTGAAAGGGGGGGGGATTTTTGGAAACCTGTATATAAGATTATACCACAAATAAAAGTATTTAAAAACACTTTAAATTATTTCTGTATATACATAGTCTACATGAAATTTAATTGCATAAAGGGTTATAGGAAAATTGCAAGTATATGCGTAAAACATTAATGTTAAGGAAACTTTAACATGTGGATAGCAAAAAAGTTTATAGCTTTTACAATAAATACAAAATATAGGTAATTTGATTTACTATTTAGGCGAATGTTCGAGATGTTACTAAATTTTGAAACTTTAAAGGAAAGACAATAATTTAAAATCTTTCAACAGTACTTTATTTATTTCGCAAACAATAAATTGTTCATTTTCAAAAGTTCCAAAACTTCAAATAAAATATTAAATCAATGTGTTTAATACAGTATCAGTTATTTCATAATAAACAATCTTTTCTGTTACGAGACTTTACAAGGTGGATAGGAAAGAAGTACAGTTATAAAAGTAATTTATTACATCACGGGTTGAATGTGTTTTTTGTACTACAATGGTTAGTTCTCACTCCAAATAAAAAACCAAATCTCCAACGTGTCAAGGAGTTGAAAGATAATCTCAAAATTACTCTTTAATGAGTCGAGTTTTGATATTTGCCCAGTAACCTACTTTCCTTGAAACCACTTCACTTTAATGGAAAGTCTTATTTTCGATTGACTGGTAAACATGCCGACTGTTGCCTGCTTGAATCGCCGCTAAATAAGGTTTCGATACTCGCTTAACATAACGTTTAAGTGGTAAACAATAGCGTCAAATTTTACTTGTCAAATTTAACCCGTCAAACCATTACATCATAGTAGAGCATTCGAGTATCTTTTATATACTTTAACCTCGTGAAGGCTGCCTAACTTCGCTTAAATTGGAACGAATCTCTCCGCTTCAAGATTTTCAAAAAATCCAATTCTGTTGCTCGAGTTTCAGTTGTACAAACTAAAGTGAAACAGGAAAATTATTTCCAAATCTCTTGTACAGAAGTTTCATAATTATCACCCAGTATATTTGAAAAATAACTAAAATCACCCTATAAACTTGATAGAATAAACTTTGAACACAAAATCACACAACTAAACGTTTATTAACACAAACGTGTTTCAACGACAAAGTTACCATCTTCAGTGATGTATGAGCTACAATAGTCAATAGTTATAGTTTGACTATTGTAGCTCATGCATAGAAATTATGGAAATTAATATAAAATTGAACTAAAATACATCGAACAATTAGTTAAAGAAAACGTTAAAAAAACAAACTAACAGAAATTTATATTTAAAAAAACAGTAAGCTGAATTTCACATTTTTAAACAAAAATGATTAATTATACAAAATTATATACATACGTAAACATTCATTCACTAAACATACTCACAAAAGAGCACATTTATACACGATATATATAAAACAGACCCCACAAGAAAAGATAAGCAGCATTATAGGTCGTGCCACCCTAACTTGAGGTAGCCCAAACTGACCTGCAGGGTTTATAACCACTCGTTCAAAACCGACCCTTTTACAATCACCTTGAAGAAAACTCCCGAGTGTGCCGTATGATTTCAATACGAAAGGTCTGACTAAAGCCGCAACATCGTTAAAACATGCATTCGTAATAACGTGTTTCGGATTCTATTTATAAATTAATAATCTGGGAAACTATTTTAAGTTATAAAGAAGGCTTTATATTTTTTACGTGTTAGCTTAAAATATGGAAATTATTGCTTAAAACTCCCAAAAAATGCGTTAAAAGTAATCGATTTTTACTCACTTAAAATGTTGATTAAAATGAGTTGCCGTCGATTTCTTTCAATTATGAGATATAAGACAAAAGCACAAAGCCTTTATGAACAATTTAAAATGTTTCACAACTTTTTAGGTTGAAAAACGGCGTCCGAAACACGGTAGTACGAAGTGCATATTTTTGCTGTTTCACGCAAGGTATAGAAGACCCTTAACGACGCTTCATTGAACGCCCTAGTTCAATATTAAAATACACTTAATTATAATGTGTTATTCTGATTCACGAGTTCATATTAAGAACAACGATGTAACACAATCATTTCTGTTTTTGTCCCATTTCAATCGGACATTGTTTACTGGCTTAATACAATTGGCACAACCTATATATTACTAAATAAACTAAAATACATAATTACTTATTGTTACTCATCTATACATCTTTATTTAAAAAATAAAAACTTATCATTTCATCAAGGCAAGGACACTGGATCCATTTGACTTAACAAGAAAGTTTTAAATAATTTTTAAACTGGACAAGACTGTCAACAGATTTAATAGTCTGGAAGTAAGTTCCACAAGCGGCACGCGGACACAGTAACGTATTTATTACACATGACGGTTCTATTATGTAGCTGTACAACAAGCAAGACAGATATAATGGTACATCACACTAAGCAATGCACAATGCAAGGGTTCAACAAATCTCGGTTACCAGCCGGCCTATCGGGTTTCTTGCCCTCCTGGTATTCAATATGGCGAGCAAGGACGTTCAACTTATTGTATATACGAGTGCGATTTGTGTCATGGGGAAAATACTCCGGTGAAAAACTTTCAAGGACTTCTTTCCAACGAGAGCTTGGCTATGGGAAAAATATCAACGAATAACATGTTACGTGCATAACGTAATGCCAGTAGGAGTTTCGCAATGAGAGTATTTTGTAAAAATTTGTCATTACCGTAATGATGTCAACTACGGGCGCCCATACTAATGGGCGTAGGGGGGTCACGCCCCCCCCCCTAGCTCCCAGGGAAAGGAAAATATATATTATTAATTAGAGTCGGGTATTTTATTTTTACAATCGTTCAAGCATGAGCTGCAATGCACTGTGTATTGAAAATACTCCCAATATGGGGGTTAGCGTGTGAAGCACGCAATGCGTTGTGCATTGAAAATACTTCCAATATAGAGGTTGGCGTGCGAAGCACGAAATGCATTGTGTATTGAAAATACTCCGAGTATGGGGGTTGGCGTACGAAGCACACAATGCATTGTGTATTGAAAATTCTCCCAATACGGTGGTTGGCGTCCGAAGCACGCAAT
>JAGFPH010003071.1:148940-159625 GCA_018207615.1 Philaenus spumarius
CGTGTAAAAAACAAAATGTGCAGAATAATATCCTACATTTAATTTTTTGGATATAACTCCAAATAAGTTTCATTCTAGTACGAAACATTTAAAAAACATTTATGGATTTGTTCGGCTAACGAACTCGTCCGAGCGTCTTGGTCGACCGACGTGTGTACCAAATTTGGACCAAATCGGACTTAAAATGCGGCCGTTAGAGTGCGAACACATAGCCGTTAGGTAATATTTTATTTAAAGATAATAACAGCATATGTACATACAACATTGTAGTATTTACTATGTAGGTATAAGATGCCGTGTTGAACAAACCAATTTTATAATTACACATAACTTAACTATTCTGCTTCCTTTTTGTACAAAATAATTCTTATCTAGAGAAAAGTTTGACTGATTGAGTTCAAACTAAGCATGAAGTTTAACCTAACAATGATATATCTAAACAAAAATAAACTATTAAATCCAATCATCCGTTTCAAAATGGCGGCTATTTGAAACTTTCAAACCTAGATTACTCAAAAACCGTACACAAAATTTCAATATACCTTTTCTGTAGTCTTTTAATTCCCTTATCGGATGTTGTAGCTGTCAAACAATCAGATGAAGGATAACAGTTAAGTTATGTGTAATAATTGGTTTGTTCAACCCGGCATCCTATACCAACACAATAAACACAACAATATTGAATGCACATATGCTCTTATTATCTTAAATTTTAACGAAAAATATCAAGTCACCTTTTTTGTGGCGCTTTTGATTCCCTATCGGATGGTGTAATAGTCAAAACAATCGGATGAAGGATAATAGCTAAGTTAAAGATAATGAGAGCAAATGTACATACAATATTGCTGTGTTTACTGTGTTGGTATAGTATGCCGAGTTGAACAAACCAATTATTACACATAACTTAACTATTCTCCTTCCTCCGATTGTTTTGACAGTTACACCGTCCGATAGGAAATCAAAAGGGCTACAAAAAAGGTATTGAAATTTTTTTGTTAAAATGTACGGTTTTTGAGTAATTTAGGTTTGAAATTTTCAAACAGCCGCCATTTTTAAACGCATGATTGGATATAATCGCCTATTTTTCTTGAGATATATCATAGGTAGGTTAAACTTCATGCCAAGTGTGAGCTCAATCAGTCAAACATTTCTCTAGATATGAATTATTTTGTAAAAAAACAAAATGGCGAATATCTGGAAAACGAAGGGCTTTCGGGCCTATGTTTATATAAACTTTTTTTTCTTATTTTTAGCTATAGAATGAGCTTCCTTGACATTGCTGCATGGTTCTGCATCACACTGTATAATGGTATAAAGAGACGAACACCTTCTTAGCGAATTTCCATAGGAAAAATGAGCTATTGCAGTGGCCCTTATGGTGAGACCCAAGGTTGGGAGTAGCAAATGAGCAACGATCATGGTCCCCAGAACACGTTTTGGGGTGTCGTTAAAATTCATATATATATATATATATGTATATATGTGTTCGCACTCTAGCGGCCGCATTTTAAGTCCGATTTGGTTCAAATTTGGTACACGTGTTGGTTGTCTATGTCGCTTGGACGAGTTCGTTAGCCAAAAAAATCCAACAACCAGAAGTACGTTTTTTGACCGGAAATAACTATTTTTTTAGATTTTTACTACGAAAATGAAATTTTTTAGAGGTTTTTCTAAAAATATAAATGTAGGATGACATTCTGCACATTTAGTTTTTTTACGCGACCTTATAACTCGCTTGGTTCCCCCAAAATCGACCAAAACGTAAAATACCATAAAAGTACCCGGTTCGAAGCCAAGTGGTGCAAACTCGCGAGGCCACTAGGAGGAAACAAATTCTACTAATATATTGCGTACACCCAGACAGCTGTCCAACGCCTTCGTGTGTAGACCTATTTCCCAAATTGTTGGTTGAAACCCCTAAAACATAGGCTTATAAACTTAATTTTGGAAATTTGCTCAACTCACGTCAGCGGTCCAGCTGCGTAGTCGAATTATTTTACAACTCTAGAAACTCGAATAGAGATGATTTTAAAATACCAAAAGACAATACTGTACGTATTCTTTTCAATTTTTTGGGCCGAAGTAATTTAAACGTGCTTCCTCAAAATATTAGGTGCACTAACTCAATAAATTAGTTAGATATGTATTTATAATTTCAGATTTATGTAAATGTGCGGATATTTTCCTTATGTTTTTGTTATTACTTTCCACAAGATGCCATTTAATTGTGCTTAAATTCGTTGATTTTGTTAATTGTCGCTGCAGATAGAGATGTGTTAGTTTATGTAAAATATTTTAATGTTTCTGATTTTAATGTTTCTTTCTACTGGCTGTAATACTTTTACTAGTAATCGATTAATTTCCCAGTTTAGTAAACACTTTTTATATTTGTACATTTGGTTGAACTAAAATTATTCTATTCAATATCTAGCTGTGAGTACACTTGATATTATCCGATCATAAAATATTAGCATCGATACACCACAAACAGTGAACCGACCTGAACCGTTTCCATCTTGTCTGTTACAGAAGTGCCTGCGCGATCTGACCAAACTACCTCAGCCCAGTCATGGTGGTCGCAGGAACTAGCGCCATCGCAGTCTTTTCCCGAACAGGATCCGAGCTTCTTCTCTTCGAGCCACGGTCTGGTACAGACGCACCCGGCAGGTTTTGGCGGGCCCAACAGTCTCGGGCAAGCCGACAACTCGGAGAAGCCTTACGTGCCGGCATCGGCTTTAGACTTCGACAGACGGGGTCTCGATGAGCTCAGGAGGAACCCTCTGTTGTCTTCGCCGGAAGAGTGCGCCAGAGCGTGTCGCGAAGGAGAACCTCCGAAGATTTGCTACTACCATTTCACGCTGGAGTTGTACACCGTCTTGGGAGCGTAAGTTTTTTATTTGCCGTGTGCACGTAGCCTCTTTGATCACAAAATATTTTATTATTTTTATTGGGAAATGAAAACTTCTGTCAGAAAACGTGTAACGAAAACGAGGTCCCATGAACCAAATAGAATTTCACCTCAAAACCAGCCCACCCATTTTGTGGGAGAAGATCTCTGAACCTTCGTTCATAACACTTCATTCAGCGTGAGTTCAGAGTGAATCCACCTATTTATACAGAAAAAACTGTATCTACTGTTAGTTGTCCATTTTTAAAGATAAAAACCTTGTGCCTTATGGAAGATTTATTTAAACATCGTCTATCTATAAATATGTGTAAGTACGTGATCTCTTTTTTCGATTGACAAGAGATTTAAAATGCAGGCTAAAATAACCTGGCTAAAATTCCTAATCCCTCCATTCCAGCAGGCTTCTTTTTACCAAACTATAAAATAAAATATCAATATTTTTCAGCAAGAACACTTACAATACATTGTTTCTTCTAACTGTATGGACAAACTATCTACATTTATTTGTGTTTACTGTTGAGAGATCTGAAATATTAAAAACATTTACCGATCTATACTTGTAATGTTGTAATAATATATATATCATAAACTGTTATCGTACCACTAAAGAAAACAGAAGGTACGTATACTAAAGAAGATCTAGCATGGCCACTGGCCAGTAGACTCGGAGTGTTGTTGGTCAGAAAGGCTCAGTCTGTTGCCGAGCTCTGAACATAATATTTCGGTCTGGAAGCGAATCAAATATCGCAATAAATATATTGTCTGTGCGTGGTATCCCTTCCCCTCCGGCGAAAGGCGTCCCCACTTGCCTAAATTATTTTCTCCCGCCAGCGCGTCTGAAAGCTCATGATACAAAGAATATTAAAACGTCCATAAACTCAGGTTGCGCAATATAGCTACCACAAGAGAACCAGCGGCTTCCGTATCCGGTGGACACGCATTATTCACGTGAACATGTTTTCCTATTGGTGACTACAACTGTCTGCGTTGGTGGCATCTGAAACTCTCATTGAATGAAGTGTAGTAACATTACTAGAGCAACCTTGACCATTGCACTTCTGCCTCGGTGAAGTCAAGGTATCACACTCACAGAGAATGTGAAAGAATGCTGGTGATTTAAATACTACTTATTTTCCCCTTGTCTTTAAAACACGAGAAGTCCATTAGATGGCGTACAATAAATATAAATAATCACCTTTAATCCTTTCAGCACTGTTCTTACCGGAGCACTTATAGTTTAATTTTTAATTTCTTGCTAAAGAATTAACCTTTTATGTGGATGAGAGTCTTTTGAATGCCGTTAATTTAATTGTAGCTAAGATTTGAATGAGTATTGTGACGAAGAAGCTGGTATGCTGAAAACACTGCCTTTTATCCTTTAGAATTAAAACTATAACACTGAAAAGTTTAAGATAATTTGTATGACGGTGTTATTAATTCAACAAACTATAATTTCTAAAAGGTAAATATATTTTAAAATTTCAATACACTTTGGTAAGGTAAATTTTAAAACAAAACTAGGACGAGCCGGTAAGAGGTTTGATTCGTTAATAATATATTTTTCGAAATTATAATACATTTGTTTCTAGAAGTGCTTAAATAATTATGTTGAACACGATCTTGTAGTCTATCGTTTCTTGCGTGTCGTTCTTCCTGTTGTTGATTATAACTTTTTTGAGATCTAGAAACTTAAATGACATAACTAAAAAGCAGACTGAATTTTTAAATAATCTATGAAAGCATAATTTCTAAGTGAAGAAAATTGCAGAAAATCATGTTTGCTGGTAGAAGACCTAGTAATTTGCATAACTTGTAGTTCTATGAACAGTAGACCTCACTCGTTGAAATAACAAATGTCGTTTTGAGCTTTAGTTAAAAATAGTGTGCCAGTAAGGAAGTAACCACAACTCACTCATTGTCACAGCGGCCACACTGACGTAGCGCAGGAAAGAGCAAGACAGCAGGTAGCGCTATCTCCCTCTCCATAAAATTGTAAGGTTTTATGAAGATATCTAAAGAATAAACGTATAAAAACATGGTTAAAATTTTAAAAACTTGGACGATTTTTACAAAATTGAAGTTTGCGGCTATTTTGTGAGCTTACCGTTAGAGATACGAAAACAAACCAAGAAAACTATTTTGTAGAACATCAAATTTGCTACCCGTCAAATGTTATTAGTTTTTCGATTCGACTTACGGTTAAGCCACAAACTGGCTTTGGAAAAAAGCTTACACTGAGAGAAACGGTGGAGCCGCCATTTTTATTTTATTTAAGGAGTTAAAAATGAAAAATGGAAAAAACATATATATAGATGGCTTGGCCTAGGAATAAGGATCATCAAAAATCATGACAATCAGTCAAGGCGTTTGGCTGTAATCGTGAGACAGACAGACGGACACACAGACGAAATGCCGAACGGTCGAACTAAAACGGAGACCTCGCTTCGCTCGATCAACTAAGTGTTATTTTTATATTTCTAAATAAATTAACAATACCTACAATATATTTCTCAAAATTACTACTCGGCATGATGTTCCTGAACATTAAAAACAGTTTGCTCAAACGAGAAACAATTGTGACCTAAAACTGTCGTAATGGATAGAAAAACTTCAAGCATTACAACACCAATCAATTGTTTCTACACGCTTTATATTAGCTTGACCTGCATGTAACTGAATCTTTCAACATCATTTTCACCAACTTAAAGACTTCTGGTTAACTTGAAAATTTGTCAAGGACTGTACAATAATTTACATACATAATTTTAAAATCTATTGTCACACATACGATATTAAAAAAATCGAGTCTCTTGATTACAATTAGTTTTGATTCCGTTTTGAGGCTAAAAATTAAAAAAATAAATTAGTTTAAAAAACTAAAAAAAAAACACGATTTAATAGCAAACCGAACTAAAAAGTAGAAATAGTTTGTTGCACGAGAAAAATATTCGACAAAGTTTAAGTTGGCACGTTAAAGTTTATTGAGGGTGGCAAAGTAAACTTTGCATCCGTAATATACACAACTCTTTTCCTACAGCTACATTTTAAATTAGTGTTTTTTAGTTTTTAAGAAGATCTGTTTTACAGAGGTTAGCTCCACAACAATCAATATTTTCAGATCATCTTACATCAGCTGTTTACAAAGTAAACAGTTGACGTAGGCTGAAGTATAACAAAGGCTGAAAACAAAGAGGTATAATAGCTTGACGCTAACACATGCAGTTTAGTTTGCGCACTGCTGTGAGTGTGCAAAAACGCACTTTATCATGCAGCTGTAGAAAAGTAATTTCTAAGTATGAAGAGTTTGTTCTACAGCGATAGAAATCCGGTAATTCTTTATAATTAAATACTTTTTAATACGTTTAAAACGTGAATTTAATGATTAACAAAATAATTAATTTTATTTTAAAAAATTGAGAAATGCGTTTTACTATCACATATATTATTTCTCAAGGCCATTTTTTTGTCGGTACGCCATAATTTCCTTAATGCATCATCAAATTACATGAATGAGGCATCATTTTAAAGCTTTCCTTAACCGCTACACCGGAAAAATATACAAAATATAATTATACGAAAAAGTACAAAAAAAAAAAGAAATAAAGAATCCGAAAGTAACAGTGATGTAAGATCAAGTAAGTTGTAGGGATATTTTCCTGGCGTTGGCAACACTGATGATAACAATACCCAGCTGGAGAGCTGCTGTTACTCCACTACATTGCTATTTTTAATAAATTGTAAGCGTGGTTATAAACAGCATTGTGGATACACCTATTTGTTGTTGTTTACCTTCTGCAAGTTGGTAAGTTATTTAAAAATATATAATAACAATAACAAAATTATTTCTCTTTAACATGGATTTAAATTAATTTAGTTTATTGTTTAGTAAAATGTGTCTTAAAATTATGTTTAAAAAAATAAATAATATACAATTTAAACACATCTATTCTTTACTTCAACCCTCACCTATGCCCATGACGCACTAAATACGCACTATACGATACTAAATATAGGCTACGGTGTATATTTTAATTAAGTAGGATTTAAGTAAGTTAGAATACGAATGCTTCGCACGGGTCAGCTAGTATATTTGTATAAATAATTACCAATGTAACATTTGATGTCAAGCTCCCCACGTTTTTTTACAATAAAATTAATTATTTCGTAATTATTAAATTGTTATTTTAAACTTACAACAAATTATTTAACTCTAACGAATTACTGGACTTTCTATCCCTGTAGAACAATCTCCTCGTACTTAAAATTTGTTTTCTACTTTTCAGTTCGATTTGCTGTTAAAGCGTGTTTTTTTTTAACTATAATTTATTTTGTACACAAACGCTAATTTAAATTAATCTTATTTCGAAAAAAAAATATATTCTTATGGTCTGAAAGTTTGTCTTCGTATTTAATCACACTTTCACGAAAACACTGCGTGAAATCTCATGAAGTATAATAAACATGCAGATAAGACTGAAACTTTCTTCTGAGCTTTCGACCAAAATTTTAACAGACAGTATACATTTTCGAGTGACTGCCTCTCCGATACGCCACAGAGAGACAAACCAAAAAATATTATTGGTACGGAAAAACTTAGCAATAAAATGTACTGTACACAAACCGTTCTGGTTCGTTCTAAATCATGTTTGCATTTAAAAACTAGGCCATTTAAGACCTTTGTTACTTCTATTAAGACGTGTTTACAAGCAAAGGTAATTGTACAACGTAAATTCTTCCCTTATACGAAATAATATATTACTTTATATATTTGGTTTGTTAAACAATTTCTAATTAAATGATTATTTCCAGAGCTTGCCAAGTATGTACGCCTAACGCTACAAACACAGTGTGGAGCCACTGTCAATGCGTTTTAGCTGATGGAGTTGAGAGGGGTATCCTCACCGTCAACAGAATGTTGCCCGGTCCTAGTGTTCAGGTAAGCAACTCTATAAATATAAATGACCCGCACGCCAACCCCGTTGGAACCTTCTACACACATAATCATGTTATGTTTTCTTTATAATAAAGGTGAAGGATTAAAATAAACCAAAGCTAAGATTGTAAATAATGTTAAATGTTCTAATGAAATTATTTCGTATATTTTATAACAGCAGTTATAATAAAGGTTAAAAGAACCAGCAAGGCTCAGTTCTACACTTTAATAAAAACCTAACCTAAAATTTAGAAATGCAAATAATTGCTTCGTTTGAAATCAGATGTCAATGAAAATATTGCAGCAAACAGCTGTTTTATCTGTTACTTTATTAAATTGTTTGCTTTGGTAATCAATGTAAATACATGTGTTGGTTCATCAGACTAGGCCTAACCTAAGATTTTATCCGACTAAATTTACAAATATTGAAATGAAAAAATGTTTTTCTCAAAATGAATTACAGCCTATGTTACTCAGGTCAGTGTAGTTTTTTATTAGTAAAACTATTTTTTCAATCGGTTCAGTAGTTCCAGAGATTACCCCCTACGTACAAACAAACAAATTTTACCTCTTTATAATATTGGTAAAGATTAGCAAAAATAGGCGTTCTGTGGTTTGTATATTAATTTTATTATTCTGTGGTTTCTATGATTTTACCAACAGCTGATGAGTAACTTAGGTGCTTAGTAGGAGATGTCGTCGATAGTTTAATACTCATTACTATAAAGCAACCAGTTTTTTTTATAATTTTTTTTTAGATTACCCAGCTTTGATAATTGAAAACAGTTTTTAAGTTACTAATAGCCTCGACCAATATCGATTATTTTCAATAATATTTGAAATTAGGCCTACTACACCACTCTGCTTTTTTATAGTAAAGTACATTCGGTAATATCCTATAAAAATCCTCCCAATCTACCAAATATGCCAGGTTTAAATTTTTAAGTATAATTACAGTATTTTTCCATATTTTACAGTACTAAAAGCAGATTAGTCACAGTCAAAATAGAAAAGAAACCCAAGATAAAACACAAACCACTCATTCTTTTCTTTGCGATTAAAGTTAGCTATCCAACTTCTTGTTCCAATAATACCATCTTTTGCTACAAATTAAATTGCCGATCTATCTAATTGATAATCTGCCAATAATTCCATTATTGGACGCACGCTAAAGGTCATTTATCACTAAAACTAGTTCCGACGCATGATTTATACACTTCTCACTGTGAATAATTATCCCAGATTCCGTGATAAGTTGAAGTTGTCCCAGTGTCATGGTTATGACTTGTAATAAATAAATTGATTATATTCAATCCAACAGACTGGGAACTGGATCAAGTGATACGGCGACGGAATTGTTAATCGCAAAAGCAAAAAATGTAGATTTCCTTCGTTCAGTTTTTTAGATAAGGTTAACTGGAATAGATTTTTCTACTGGCAAATAAATCGTTGTACTACGCACTTTATGTGGTTTTTATAACGGAGCAGTGAGCCCTCGGCCTCGGCCGCTTGAGGTGGAACTTGTGGGTATGTCACTATTTGCCACCACGCCCGATATATGAACTCATTAATATCACCATATCTACTTTTATCTGCTTGTTTTTCTATAGAAATAAAACTGTAAATGTTCGTTTCTTCAAAATCTTAAAATTCCGAAAGTTCTACACCGATTGCTTTGAAATTTTGACACAAAGTTTCATTTGAATACAAGCGTGTTTCGATATACTTTACGAAAAACAACGCCATTGTTAGACGTGAGAAAACACAAACTATACTAAATATTTCACGGGAATGGGAGCGCCATACTAAATAATAAATAAATATGTTTATTGTTGATTCATTAATCACCACTTTGCTCTAATATTTCCTTTAACAGCTGATTTAAAATTTTGAAACAATTATTTATTTGTATTTCTAACTTTTAGGTTAGGGTTTTGATTAATTGTAGACCTAAGTCTTGCGGATTCTTTTAACCTTTATAACTGCTGTTATAAAATATACGAAATCATTTGATTTGGATTTAGCGCTATTCACCATCTTTGCTTTGAGGTTATTATAAATCCTACACCTTTATTATAAAGAAAACGTAATACAATTATCTGTATAGAAGGTACCAACGGGGTTGGAGTGCGGAGCACGCAGGGGTCTCCCCTGGTTGTAGAATATAATTCAATTAACAGAAAATATGACGTCACTGGAAACTTTGGGATCTGAAAGTTGTTTAAAATTCGAAAACTACTTAGCTGATTTCTAAAACAAGGTATTAAGTTCCTAATGCGTTTGAAACATAGAAACGTTGTGACTAAAAAAACCCTAGGATAAATATTTTAAGATTTACAAATAAACGGTACCAGGAACTGGCACATACTTTCTCACAAATACATTTAAATTACTAAACAGATTCACTGTGACTTGTAGGGTGGGGTAGGAGAGTTTTTTTATTAAAGTTGGAGATTAACTAATAAATATTATTATTATTATTATTATTATTATTATTATTATTATTATCTAGAGAGAAAACTATTCGATCGATTTCGAAAAAATTTGCACCAAACACGTCAATTAGGTCTTCATAGATGCACGTAAAATGGTTTTGAAATTTTTTTTAAACAACCAGCTTTATGGCCAAAAAACCCCCAAAAACATTTATTATTATTATTAGCTAAACGATAATTTTTAGAAAGATGCGGGTTTCTGTATATGGTAGGGCACATTAAAGGCTACAAATAAGCCAAATTTTATCAAAATCGTTAGAGCCGTTTTTTAATAAAAAAATAATAACTGATTTTTTGGGGGGTTTTTGGCCAAAAAGGGGGTTGTTTTTCAAAATTGTTCAAAACCCTT
>JAGFPH010003072.1:0-12010 GCA_018207615.1 Philaenus spumarius
CCATGATCAGTGCTCACTTACTACACCCAACATTATTAATATTGCATAGCCATAGTTCCTTGGTAAGTGTGCAAAGTTTAAAATCAATTAGACGGTTTGAAGGGGGTGAAAATCACGTTGTGTTCTGGATACCATGATCAATGCTCACTTACTACACCCAACAAAATTTATAAAATTAATATTACATTGTCATCGGTCCTTGATAAGTGTGCAAAGTTTAAAATCAAATCCAACGTTTTGAAGTATAGGATTTATTATGAAATAAACATATTTTACCCCTTGGGGGAGGGTATAATGGGTGGGGGTGACAAAATGCACAAAAGGCACCTCCTTGGAGCCTAACGAATCTATGGTCCAAATTTCAGTTCGATCCGTTAAGTCTACGAGGCTGTAGCCCTGTCAAAGAACGAGAAGGAGAAGGAGAAGGAGAAGGAGAAAAACGTGAAAAAAGTCGATTTTTAAACTTTAATAGCTCCGACACCTGATGGTCCCAAGAGTTGAAATTTGTTATACGGCCTCAAGGGCCACTCGAGAATGAGTGTATGAAAAATCAACCCTCAAGGGCTTAATGGGGCTGAGCTACAGGTGGGTGAAAACCCGTACTTGTGTTGTCGTGTAAACAGTGTCTTGGTCGCTTTTTCGAGTTTTCGCTTTTTATGGCGGGCGGGACGCTCCCGCGTCCCTAGATACGTTATTATAATTATTATAATACTAATATATCATAATAAAGTTTTAATATAGAGAGGTGGGGTGGGGGTTGACGAGCGGAACGAGCAGGGGGCAAAGCCCCGTAGTCAGTATTTAAAAAAAAAAAAAAAATGTTTTCATATCACTTCACAGGAACATTAAGGCGAATCTGTCAATGGTTCTCCATATTTACGTCACTGATATGTCTAAATTTTGGTGGTTAAACTATGGACAGTACTTGCAAATTATATAGTAAACTATAATGAATCCAAAATGATGCTAACTTGTACAAAAATATATGTTTTCTATGCAGTGGCGTATGTTGGAAGCCAAACCCTCTCATTATAGGTCTCCAACCCCATATGCAATTTCATTCCACCATGGTTATTGTAGTTGGTTAGATGTTTATTTGATAATCTGTGCGTTATATTTTATGAAAACAAAAATACGAACAATTGATGGTAATATGATTCCGTTTAAAAGTTGAATACACAATTTCAAGACGACTATTCTGTTCCAATTTTGTATCAAAACGGCCTAACTTTGAATCTAGGCGATCCTCAATAACAAATCCACAATATAACTCCGTTAAAGGCACTCCAAATTGAAAAAAAAATGTTTTGATTGATTTTACATTTTTTATGATTTCTTATTCTCCTGTTCTTCCTCTTTCCAAAAATATACAACATGATATGGTTATAATTATCTTTATGAATAACCAATAAACGTTGGAAAAAATAAATAATATGACGTTTTGCCGTTTTTTTTTTACCTTAGTAAAATTATGCAAAGCAGCCCCAGCCAGAGACCAGATATCTAGTCATATCCCGTCAGCTTGGAAGCGCGCCAACAACCGTTTGCTTTACTTTCGCCCTCCTACCCTCAAACCACAGATATGATTAGATATCTGGTCTCCCTAGCCTAGATTCGAACCCAGCATCTTCTGATCAGGAAGACGCAACGTTATCCACTAGGCTAAGGCATGATTGAAGAAAACTGACAAATTAACAAAACTTCAGTTACTTCACTATCGGTATAAATATTACGTGTAAAGTAAAAGATAGTTTATCAGCACCATCTAGGAGTGGTTATAGGAAGTTTGCTTGGTTGTTCTTAAGTTTGAATCTGTATAATTTGTATTTGTGAGAGGTTTATGGTCGTGCCTGACATAGAATTTAAAATATTATTATAATAAAATTTTTTGGTTAGGCCCTTTTTTCTAGACACCATCGATATACGCGGATGAAAAAGACCCAGATAATTCCACATACTGTCCAGGAAGCCATTAGCAAAGGGTAGGCTACTTATGAAACTTTGGCTTTTACGTTTTGCTCGTTTCCCGAAAATGACTTTTTTGTTATTTATAATACACATATCTGGAAAACTATCTAAGATATCTTTACCAAATTTTTACCACATTTCTATAACACAATTATCTAGTTCCTAACACGGGATTTTTTAAAATATTTCAAAAAATAAAAAAGTTATATAATAATAATAGTAATACAAAATATATCTAAAAAATGTGTTTTTTATTAAAAATCATAACTTTTAGGTTTATTACTTTTTTTTAATTTTATTGTGTACAAAACTAGAAAAAGGTACAATTTAGAAAATAAAAAAACAATTATGAGTCTATCTTAATCACAACTTAATTTATGTGTATTATAGATAACATTGTCGAAGATAGACATTCGGAGTGCCCTTAACTAAAATAACTTTTCTTTATAAAACAAATCAAATGAATGTATTTCAATTAGGTTATTCTATACAACTGAACTGCGACGGATTTCCTTTAATAATACAAAGTTATTGCCTTCGATCAATCTTTTATAGTAAATTAAATTCCTTAGATGTAAGACAAGAACGTACTACATTATTTATAAGTTGTATTGATCCCAAGAGTCTGTCGTACGGGAAAGCGACAATACCAACTGCGTTATAAGCTTCAACATTATGGTAATATCCACAATCTATACAGCTTTAGTCTACTTAAAATAAAATGAAAAAAACATTGCATATCCGGGAAAATAAAATGTTATTGTATTATTTTAATAAAGTCAAACCTAAAACAAATTGGACTTTAGTTATCTGTAAAATCGTTTGTTAAATCATATACATACTCGGCTTTGTAGTGTATTTTAAATTTAATTCACTTCACTCTTTGAGGACCAAGAAGTGATAAAATTTTGAAAATACTATATATTTCTTTATTTTTGTGATTTACTAAGGTTGTTTAGTAAAAAACATTTTTATTTTTTTTACTGTTTTTTTTTAGTAAATATATAATATATATATATATATATACATATATAAATACCTTTTTAAAATTATGCAAATCAGCCCCAGCCAGAGACCAGATATCTAGTCATATCCCGTCAGCTTGGAAGCGAGCCAACCACCGTTTGCTTTACTTCCGCCCTCCTAACATCAAACCACAGATGTGATTAGATAACTGGTCTCTTCTTCAGTTACTTCACTATCGGTATGAATATTACGTGTAAAGTAAAAGATAGTTTATCAGCACCATCTAGGAGTGGTTATAGGAAGTTTGCTTGGTTGCTCTTAAGTTTGATCTGTATTATTTGTATTCGTGAGAGGGTTATAATAATAACTTAAGATCAGTTCTTGTATAAATTCAGAGATTAAAGGAATAAACCCTTACCTTTTATGACGTCACGTTCTCAAAACAAATGGCTGAGTTGTCTATTTACAAAGACAAGGTAGTCTTTTAGAACATCATATAAGTAACAACTTGTTTGTTTATTAATCAACCAACAATTATGAAAATGAATAACAATTAATTTGTAATTAAAAAAAAATATTACGTGCCCTTAAATAAAACAAATATTTTAAAATTGATACGCCCTTAGTTACAAAATTAAAAATTATTTATGAGCGAAAACCCACCCCAAAAAATATAAAAACCCACCCTTTTTATTTAAGCTAAACTTGTTCTAAATTTACAAATACAAATTTTTCAAAGACAAAACAAAGTTTACATTTTTGTAACCTTATAGTTACAGAAAACACCATTTACACAAGCAAAGATAATCTCAGTTCTTATTCTAACAGACAAGATATTTTAAATATACTAGATGAAATAAAACAACAACACAAAATCTCACAAAAAATACGTTTAATAAATCAAACGCGTTTCAACGACAAAGTCGCCATCCTCAGTGATAAAGCCACAAAAGCCAAACTACAACACGTATTAAACTTATTTGTTGTGAGATTTTGTATTGTTGTTTTATTTCATCTATATTGTTCTCACACGTCCAGCTCATTATTTACTTTTAAAGTACCAGGAGACCGAGCTAAAGCTCGATTATAAGCAGGGCTATGATTTCAATAATTAATTATTGAACATTTAAAAATATACAAACAGTTGATTTAGGTTAGGCCTATAAAATTAAACAACTAAATAAAGGGTATGTTTATTTAGCAGAAGTATTCGTTGCCATGGTAACTATAAATAGATAAAACATTAGGCTTACCTCTAATAAAATACAGTTTAAAATAAAACAGATAATTATTATAATGGCATTGAAAACATTTGCATCAGCTGTGCTTCGTTTACAAGAAAACAGATGATTATTGTAATGACATTGAAAACATTTGCATCAGCTGTGCTTTGTATTGTTTAAAATGGACAAATTTCACTTTTTAATTTAATAAAAAGACAAACGAATTTTCCCAGACTGGTGACCATTCCCAATCGATTTCTCGTGGCCAAAAGCCCCATATAAAATCAAAAAATCAAAAACCCTTAGACGGAGATTCCAGATCCATTTAGCAGACAGACAATTATCTCTCGCTTTAGAAGATAAGATAAACTAGTTAAAACAATAATTTCATTGTATACTTTTTTATACAACGTTGGCCAACTTATGTATGTAATAAAAAATAAAAATAATAACAATTTTTTAAATATAAAGAATTTTATTACAATGTTAAATTTAGTTTTACAATTTTTTTAATTTTCCATTCTGATAATTATTTAATTACATTTGTTCTTAAATCATTATTTTATATCATATCTGTTAAAGAATTAATCTTTTTTTTTAAGATATCTATTAAGTAAAAATGTAGTTTCTACAGACTGTACCTAAAAAACGATTAAACATTTTAAAATTCGAAACCTTTTTGGTCAATTGGTCTTTTCTTTTTCAGAAATACTGTAAGTAGGTAATTTCATCCTTTGTATGTTTGTTATGTGAACCCCAAACTACTTGCTAAATTATGGTTTGTAGCATAGTGAGACAAACATATCAAAACATTAATTATTTTCCTTTTAATTTCAATATTTGTATTGACATTTCCACGAATTTTAAATTGATCATTAGCATTTACTTTCCGTAACAAGCTTTATAAAGAGTTGAACACGAGATTGTATATTAACTCATGAGAAGATATTCTGTTTATGCATAGTAGCAAATCATGTTAACGATCAGAAGGTCTTCCAGTAATACTCTATTTCAATAAATAATTTGTCTACACGCTTTTGATTAGTCTTACTAGTAGTTCTGTGAACAGTAGACCTCGCTCGTTGAAATAGCAAAAGTAGTTTTGAGCTTAGGTTAAAAATAGTGTGCCAGTAAGGAAGTAACCATCATTCACTCACAGTCACAGTGGCCACACTAACGTAGCGCAGGAAAGAGCAAGACAGCAGGTAGCACTCTCTCTCCCTCTTCCTCTCGATAAAATTATAAGGTTTTATGAAGATATCTAAAGAATAAACATATAAAACATGGTAAAAAAAAAAAAACTTTAACGATTTATAACAAATTAGAATTGAACGAATTTAGCAAGATTGCGGCCATTTTATAAGCTTACCATTAGAGATATGGAAAAATTCAAAAAAAAAACTATTTTGTAGAACATCAAATTTGCTACCTGCAAAATGTTATTAGTTTTTCAATTCTACTTACTGATAATCAATGGTTACATAGTATAAAAAAGATAGGCTATGGGCACTAACAAGCATAACAGCAAGCTGAAGCCAACTCCGCCATCGTGGTGGGGGTCAAAAGCGTAAAAAGCAGCATTTACTAATACAATATTTTAATACGCGCTTCACTGTCGTTTGACCAACTTAAGAAGAAGTTGAAATTTCGAAATTGTGCAATTTAAAGTTGTAAAATAATTGTATTACTAATTTACCTTACAAGTTAAAGTTAAAACTTATATGTGGTTTTTAAACCATGACATGAAAAAGCACGGCCTGGCCACTCGTCAAGTCAGACGGCACTACACTTATCTGTGCGATACCCACTGCTCCTCAGGCCGCTTCCTATCATTGTAACGAAAACTATTATTACTTAATTATTAAATACTTAAATACAACACTACTTCTTCTCAGATTAGTCTACCTATTAGCCGTTCATAATTTGAATACTTTCAAAACATATAAAACGTAATTTTCATTTTGTATACTTCATTTTGTACAGTGTTTTTTATATTTGACACATTGACAGCAATTATTACATAGTCTAACACCTTAATAAGCCTCAGAAAACTTGAGTCAACTACGAATAATAAGAAAAGACTCATAGCAAATTCAAATATATTTACATTAAATAATATTGGTAGAAAAATGACAAAAATAAAAACAAAACTCAGTAACTTACGTTTTACATTTACTGTACTAAAAATGTTATAACTTTGGTTAAATTTTCGGAAACCTGTAAATGAATGAATGAATAACTATTTTATTGATCCTTATATTTTGTGTATTACATCATTACACAAACAAAATAATAATTATTATGTGCACATTAATAATATACCTTCAAGACATTTTTTTATTTTAATTTAATCTTTTGTATATTAATTTATACAAATCACATGTCATATTGTTTTTCTTTGAAAAAACATGCAAGACGTATTATTCAAGGTGGTGACTGTCTGAAAATTACAGAAATACAACTTCAAAACTGACAAGTCCAAACTTAAGACTGTCTAAAGATATCTCAGACTTTGAGAGTCGCAATGTATATAACTTTGCAAATGACGAAATTAAATTATTGTTTAACTTTAAAAACCCATTCTATTTTGTTTATCAATCTGAAGTTACAACGGGAAATATGTTCCATTTTCGAGTTATAAGAGAAAAAATGGGAAAAGTCCGAAAATTTCGAGGATTTTGACCCACAAAAGTTGTCCAACCACTTTCGTGGTTGCTAAATTTAATTTGTCTTACTCAAACCATACCAAACGATCCTAGAAAAAAAACCTTTTGCCGCAATTAATGTAAGCTGAACCACTTTTTGGATCCTCTATATACTGGGCTAAAAGTTGTATTCAAGAACGAGAATTCACGAACGAGGGATGTTCCAGTCATGTTATCGGTCAGAAGAGGCGAGCGATTTGTATGTGTATACCAAATAAGAGTAATTGGTTATCTATTCAAGACAATATTATTGTAAAAAAATAATTGGCCTGAAAATTCAAGAAATGCAATTATGTTCATTCTGTAGTGTATTTAAATAATAAATTGATATAAATATGGAAACTGTGACTTATTTTATTTACAACGAAAATGCCAAAACAATAACTTAAATCCTCCCATTAAAAGCTTTTTAACAAAAGCAAACATCAACGCGTCAAGCTATGATAATTTGTGTATTTAAAAAATTAATAAATTGAAATAAACAAATTTGAAAAAGCTATGTTTTAAGAATATAAAAGATTTGATTAAATATTAAACAACAAAAAGAAGAGGAGAGGTATACACTGGAAACCTACAGTTAATCAATGAACAAATAATTGAAAAAAGCAAGAGCGAAGTCAACTAATATGTAAAGCTATGAATCCAAAACTGAACAAATATTGATCGCATTAATAATATCTCTCAAAATCATCAAAACCGTTCGATGCTCTTCACTCAAGTCTCTGTACAACTTCTTCGACTCCGTACTTTCACAACTACAACTTTATTGCCTTCATGTACAGTGTACATAAGCAGATCTTGACCATTTACAAAAGTAACATATTTTATGGCATTTTTCATTCTTATCCTTAGTTTTCTCTAATTAACGTTTTTGGTGTATTTATGATACTTACAAAATTATTTTTATACAATTATAACACGAAACACAATTTTAGAGACTGAAATAACACCAAATTATACAAACAACAATAATATTAGTACATTTAAACACTAGTTAGTTATTTGAAGATATTTACTAAACTAATTTATTACATTGAATTCAAAATGGATTTAGAAAATTTAATTTTAGTTTTAGGCTATACATAACAAAAGGTAGATATTGTTCATGGCCTGTACTGAGTTTGAAGTTAAAATTGTCTCCATATTATATACACGATGCTCAGAATTGTAATTGTTTAAATATTTATATCTAAAAAGATTATAAACTTCACATTCCAACAAAAGGTGAGTTATTGTGTAATTTCCTGTTACACAGATTGGGCAGATTTCACTGAGGTTAAAGCTATAGTTGTCTTTTTGTAATAATAATCTATTATATTTCTTTCCAGCAAGACATAATTAAGCAATAATTCTAAGTACGTATAAAGGACAATTAATTCTCTTCAAAGTACGTTTCACAAGGGGTTAAGCAACTTATATGTTTTTAGTAATCATTGAATCTCGAATTTAAAAAGGAATCAATGTCTGAGCATATTAAATTGTTCTTGAATTTTTCAACTAAATCTTTTCTTGACTTGATTACATCCCCTAGGTTTTGCCTCTTCCAGATATTTTCTGCCCCAATCCTTCCCAGCATGCATCTAAGCCAGGTTACCCAATTGCATGGGAAATCCTGTGAGGAGATAAGGGCAAGTTTGAGGTAGGACAGCCTTGGCAAACTGCCATTATTCATTTGGAGCAGTGCAGTCCAACAGTTCAACATTTGCTTCAACACTTGAAGTTCTAAATGCATACTGTAAGTTTCAATTCTCACACAAGCATCAGGCGTATTTCAAGGAAGTTGTAACAAACGTTTTAGGAAAGTCAGCTGTATTCTTTCCAGGATGTTTACATATGGTGGTGCCCATGTTTTGTGGCAGTATTGTAGAATGCTGACTACCACTGAGTCAAAAAGTTTACAGTTAGCCCTCCATGAAAGAATATTTTCAAAAAAACTATTTTGGTTTGAGACCGTCGAAACACTGAGTTTCCCACGGTCCTACACAACAGACCTTTCTAGCAAAACATATTTGGTTCACACGAAATCTTTATTAAATGAGTAGTATACAAAATATATAATATTTAATATTTAAAAATATTTAAGGTCCAAGTTGGCAAGATTACTTGGACCTTTAAAAAATCTAAAATCAAGTCCAATTTACAAAATTTACAATTTACAAAGTCAACTTAGTACTACACCTACCAAGTTAACACTTTATAATAGAAATATGAAATATGTGAACCACGGGTTGAATAATCTTTTGCGCATGTGTTAAAAATTATGAGGAAAATGCGTTCTTGGAATCGAAAATAAAGAGAGCAGGAAAGCAGGAAGTATTTCCTGAGATACCCTTCCCGTTACATCATACTATTTACTTTCCCCACAAAAATTTCCCACTAACTTTCACCAACCTGGCGACTAACTATACAATGTTAAAAGAATACAAAATCTAAAACTTAAAACGCACTATGATTAAAATAAGATAGTATTATGGTGTCATTGTACTGGGCCTACGGAACAGCCAGGATCGCACCAAATCAGGGTCAAACAAGCACAAAATGTATTCATTATAGGAATTACCTTCCTCCTGACTTAACAAAGGGTTGTACAGAAAACGAATTCAAATGAAAAAGTCAATTCCACTAATTATCAACAACTTTCTTGCAAACAGTGTTTTTTTTTTGCATAAAAATAAAAAAATTCTTGCTTTGAACATTTTTATTGTCATCAGTTTTATTTTATAAAAAAACTTTTATTTATGAAACAAAACCTTACTTATTTATAGATTTTGTCATAGTTTTCTTTAAAATGTGAAATAACTTTTTATATAAAGGTGGTAAGCAAGTAGGTGAAGTTATAAGAATGTGAGGCTGCCCATTTCCTCAGTTAAATGTTATTTGTCGACCTATTTTTTGTGGAATTGGTTGTACCGCTAAGGTAGGTTCTAGGAGAAGTGGAAGGCCAAATTAGGCCAAACGGACTCCGAGTTTGCTTGAACAGTAGCTTCCAAGAGATAGCCACCCCATCAAGTTCCACGGGCTCCTTCGGAAATTGCGGCCAGTTCTTCTCTACTCCGTCTACTAACTTTGATCTGCGTAATCTTTTCCGCCTTTGCATGATTTTATCAGGGGCAAAGTAAACTTAGCTGAACTTTATAGTTGTGTTAACCTTTCCTAACTAAATTTAGAAATACCAGTTGAACGTTCTTACTATTGGTAAGAAAATCTTACAGAAATAAATTTGTATTAGAATATAATTAAAAAATTTATTCACCTGCCTACGTCTATAATATGTATAAAACTGTTATGGCAACGAGTTTATAAAAAGCCGAAACACTTGTTTTTAAATAAGAGCAGTTCCGTATTTGCTTTAGATAGCAATACCGTTTACTTGTGGAATATTTATTCAAATGTTTTGTATGAAGTAAATACAAAGCATTTGACGTCATTCTGAGTTGTTTTGTTCAACTAAAGTAAATACAAACCACCTGGTGAACCCGGATGCTTTATATTGACGTGGAAAACATGTTTAAACTAACCATTTACCTGGTACACATTATTGGAATATGTTATCTTATTTTCGGGTTCTAAAATATGTATTAATTTAATTTGTGAAATATACAGAAAACATAGTTACACTTTATGTCCTTGTTTAGAAAAAAAAAATCTAGTTCTTGTACCATACTTGCATCAAAACAATCCCGATGCATGTGGATGTTGCAGAGATGGAAGTAACTTATTTATTAAATTTATTTAGCCCACATACAGTAACGAAGACGATTGACGGACCGCCAGTGAACAATAAAAACCAAACTAATTGAAAATACATGTAATAATTCACTCCATGAAATAGTATATGAAAGAAAATGGGGAAAATAGTACAATAATTATGTAACATTAGTCGGGTATTCCACTAGTCTAGTATAAACTACTTATCAACAGATTGATATATTTATTATGTAAGCCTACAGTTGTATTTGTAATACTTTCAAATATTCACTTGCAATAAACATATATTTCCATAAAATATATGCAGGTGTGGAAAGGTAATCATTGTAGAATATTATCACTAAATGTACAGGTATTTAGATGCAATAGTTGATAGTTTTTATATAAATTGCAATAGTGTTTTATATAAATTGTCATTTGAGCTCACATAAAAAACCAAACACTACTGTAATGGCTCACTCTGTCAACTTTCATTTTTTTCAGGCCCACACCTAGATGTTATCATGCACAGTTCTGCAATACACAGTTCTGTATGTCTGTATGTATGTATGTATGTATGTATGTATGTATGTATGTCTGTATGTATACAAAGCTAGAGAGAAAACTATTCGATCGATTTTGAACAAATTTGCACCAAACATGTCAATTAGGCCAGTTTAAACACGATAAAAGGTTTAAACATTTTTTTTTAAACACCCCCGTTTTTGGCTAAATAAAACCCAAAAAATCAGTTATTATTTTTTATTAAAATACGGCTCTAACGATTTTGATAAAATTTGGCTTATTTGTAGCGGTCCATACCATATGCAAAAATCCTCGACTTTCAAAAAAATTTTGTTTATCTAATAATAGTAATAATAATACATGATTTTTGTGGGGGTTTTTTGGCCAAAAAGTAAGTTGTTTTTCAACATTTTTCAAAACCTGTTTTCGTGACTCTATACACGCCTAATTGAAATGTTTTGTGCAAATTTGTTCGAAATCGATCTAATAGTTTTCTCATTAGGTACTAATAATAATATTTATTAGTTACTCTCCTATTTTAATGTACTATCCCCCTCTCCTACTTTAATACAATTATGAAGTCACAGTTGGAGTTACAAACGGGAGTCAGCGTATTGAAAAACTCAAAATACGGGGGTTAGCGTGCCAAACACACAATGCACTTGGTATTGAAAATATTCAAAACTAGCTGACACGTACGGCGTTGCCCGATGTGGTTAGTATTTTCAGTCTTTTTAACGTAATTGTAATCTTTTGAAATGTTCAGATAGTGAGTGGTATTTGGCTTTTATATATGAGTAGCCCATTTGCAAAACCTGTTAAATCTATTTTTTTTCGAATTTGAGATTTTGGTATCCCTGGATACGGTTTTCTCATATATATCATTTAAAGTTTCAAGTTCCAAAACCTGTCTTAAATGACCTAAATACGATATTT
>JAGFPH010003072.1:12110-31408 GCA_018207615.1 Philaenus spumarius
ATCATTGAATCTCGAATTTAAAAAGGAATCAATGTCTGAGCATATTAAATTGTTCTTGAATTTTTCAACTAAATCTTTTCTTGACTTGATTACATCCCCTAGGTTTTGCCTCTTCCAGATATTTTCTGCCCCAATCCTTCCCAGCATGCATCTAAGCCAGGTTACCCAATTGTATGGGACATCCTGTGAGGAGATAGAGGCAAGTTTGAGGTAGGACAGCCTTGGCAAACTGCCATTATTCATTTGGAGCAGTGCAGTCCAACAGTTCAACATTTGCTTCAACACTTGAAGTTCTAAATGCATACTGTAAGTTTCAATTCTCACACAGGCATCAGGCGTATTTCAAGGAAGTTGTAACAAACGTTTTAATAAAGTCAGATGTATTCTTTCCAGGATGTGTACATATGGTGGTGCCCATGTTTTGTTGCAGTATTGTAGAATGCTGACTACCACTGAGTCAAAAAGTTTACAGTTAGCCCTCCATGAAAGAATATTTTCAAAAAAACTATTTTGGTTTGAGACCGTCGAAACACTGAGTTTCCCACGGTCCTACACAACAGACCTTTCTAGCAAAACATATTTGGTTCACACGAAATCTTTATTAAATGAGTAGTATACAAAATATATAATATTTAATATTTAAAAATATTTAAGGTCCAAGTTGGCAAGATTACTTGGACCTTTAAAAAATCTAAAATCAAGTCCAATTTACAAAATTTACAATTTACAAAGTCAACTTAGTACTACACCTACCAAGTTAACACTTTATAATAGAAATATGAAATATGTGAACCACGGGTTGAAAAATCTTTTACGCATGTGTTAAAAATTATGAGGAAAATGCGTTCTTGGAAACGAAAATAAAGAGAGCAGGAAAGCAGGAAGTATTTCCTGAGATACCCTTCCCGTTACATCATACTATTTACTTTCCCCACAAAAATTTCCCACTAACTTTCACCAACCTGGCGACTAACTATACAATGTTAAAAGAATACAAAATCTAAAACTTAAAACGCACTATGATTAAAATAAGATAGTATTATGGTGTCATTGTACTGGGCCTACGGAACAGCCAGGATCGCACCAAATCAGGGTCAAACAAGCACAAAATGTATTCATTATAGGAATTACCTTCCTCCTGACTTAACAAAGGGTTGTACAGAAAACGAATTCAAATGAAAAAGTCAATTCCACTAATTATCAACAACTTTCTTGCAAACAGTGTTTTTTTTTGCATAAAAATAAAAAAATTCTTGCTTTGAACATTTTTATTGTCATCAGTTTTATTTTATAAAAAAACTTTTATTTATGAAACAAAACCTTACTTATTTATAGATTTTGTCATAGTTTTCTTTAAAATGTGAAATAACTTTTTATATAAAGGTGGTAAGCAAGTCGGTGAAGTTATAAGAATGTGAGGCTGTCCATTTCCTCAGTTAAATGTTATTTGTCGACCTATTTTTTGTGGAATTGGTTGTACCGCTAAGGTAGGTTTAAGGAGAAGTGGAAGGCCAAATTAGGCCAAACGGACTCCGAGTTTGCTTGAACAGTAGCTTCCAAGGGATAGCCACCCCATCAAGTTCCACGGGCTCCTTCGGAAATTGCGGCCAGTTCTTCTCTACTCCGTCTACTAACTTTGATCTGCGTAATCTTTTCCGCCTTTGCATGATTTTATCAGGGGCAAAGTAAACTTAGCTGCACTTTATAGTTGTGTTAACCTTTCCTAACTAAATTTAGAAATACCAGTTGAACGTTCTTACTATTGGTAAGAAAATCTTACAGAAATAAATTTGTATTAGAATATAATTAAAAAATTTATTCACCTGCCTACGTCTATAATATGTATAAAACTGTTATGGCAACGAGTTTATAAAAAGCCGAAACACTTGTTTTTAAATAAGAGCAATTCCGTATTTGCTTTAGATAGCAATACCGTTACTTGTGGAATATTTATTCAAATGTTTTGTATGAAGTAAATACATAGCATTTGACGTCATTCTGAGTTGTTTTGTTCAACTAAAGTAAATACAAACCACCTGTGTGAACCCGGATGCTTTATATTGACGTGGAAAACATGTTTAAACTAACCATTTAACTGGTACACATTATTGGAATATGTTATCTTATTTTCGGGTTCAAAAATATGTATTGATTTAATTTGTGAAATATACAGAAAACATAGTTACACTTTATGTCCTTGTTTAGAAAAAAAATCTAGTTCTTGTACCATACTTGCATCAAAACAATCCCGATGCATGTGGATGTTGCAGAGATGGACGTAACTTATTTATTAAATTTATTTAGCCCACATACAGTAACGATAAAAACCGCCAGTGAACAATAAAAACCAAACTAATTGAAAATACATGTAATAATTCACTCCATGAAATAGTATATGAAAGAAAATGGGGAAAATAGTACAATAATTATGTAACATTAGTCGGGTATTCCACTAGTCTAGTATACACTACTTATCAACAGATTGATATATTTATTATGTAAGCCTACAGTTGTATTTGTAATACTTTCAAATATTCACTTGCAATAAACATATATTTCCATAAAATATATGCAGGTGTGGAAAGGTAATCATTTTAGAATATTATCACTAAATGTACAAGTATTTAGATGCAATAGTTGATAGTTTTTATATAAATTGCAATAGTGTTTTATATAAATTGTCATTTGAGCTCACATAAAAACCAAACACTACTGTAATGGCTCACTCTGTCAATTTTCATTTTTTTCAGGCCCTTACCTAGATGTTATCATACACAGTTCTGCAATACACAGTTCTGTATGTCTGTATGTATGTATGTATGTCTGTATGTCTGTATGTATACAAAGCTAGAGAGAAAACTATTCGATCGATTTTGAACAAATTTGCATCAAACATGTCAATTAGGTCTGTTTAAACACGATAAAAGGTTTAAACATTTTTTTTAAACACCCCCGTTTTTGGCTAAAAAAACCTAAAAAATCAGTTATTATTTTTTATTAAAATACGGCTCTAACGATTTTGATAAAATTTGGCTTATTTGTAGCGGTCCATACCATATGCAAAAATCCTCGACTTTCAAAAAAATTTTGTTTATCTAATAATAATAATAATACATGATTTTTGTGGGGGTTTTTTGGCCAAAAAGTAAGTTGTTTTTCAACATTTTTCAAAACCTGTTTTCGTCACTCTATACACGCCTAATTGACATGTTTGGTGCAAATTTGTTCGAAATCGATCTAATAGTTTTCTCATTAGGTACTAATAATAATATTTATTAGTTACTCTCCTATTTTAATGTACTATCCCCCTCTCCTACTTTAATACAATTATGAAGTCACAGTTGGAGTTACAAACGGGAGTCAGCGTATTGAAAAACTCAAAATACGGGGGTTAGCGTGCCAAACACACAATGCACTTGGTATTGAAAATATTCAAAACTAGCTGACACGTACGGCGTTGCCCGTGGTGGTTAGTATTTTCAGTCTTTTTAACGTAATTGTAATCTTTTGAAATGTTCAGATAGTGAGTGGTATTTGGCGTTTATATATGAGTAGCCCATTTGCAAAACCTGTTAAATCTATTTTTTTTCGAATTTGAGATTTTGGTATCCCTGGATACGGTTTTCTCATATATATCATTTAAAACTAGTTTCAAGTTCCAAAACCTGTCTTAAATGACCTAAATACGATATTTAAAATTGATCACTTTTCCAAAACCTGTTAAATCCATCTGGGTTTCAGAAGCAAAACCTGTTAAATATACCTACATTTTTACAGTAGCAAAAGCTGTTATAATGCACTGGTGCAATATGGCCAACATATGTAAACAGATGCAAAACCAGTTATGTTTTACTTTCGTTGCTAAACAACATCTTGTATTAAATTATTTATTAGATTAAAATAATATGTTGGCTACTAGTTTTTTCCACAAGCTTATTTGCCAAACATATGTTGTTTAGAGCCTAACTTATTACTCTTTAACCTACTTTGGATGTGAGCTGGCAAATGTAAACAATAATATTGAGAAGTTAGTGTTTGATGTTTCTTGATTTTTGTTATAAGCTGTGGTTTTTAACGTTTGATTGAGCATATTTTTAAGAGTAGTGTACAATGGAAGAAGTCATTGTGGAAACACTTGAAAACAAGTCCAGAAAGAGAAAGAGATTTCCTACAGAATGGGAGCGAAACAAAGCGAAGAAAGCAAGGTAAATATTCACTGGGCTTATTACAGATAGAGTTCAAAAGAATTATTAGTCTCGTTTCTGTTATTTAAACAAGTTAAATAAATTTGTGATGCCTTAATTTACCAATAAATTACGCTGTTGTATCTATAAGTCAACATTACCTGTGGTTCGACATAACCTCAATAAATCTAGCACATTCTACAGACAGACACCTAACTAGCCTATACTAAAGACAGGTATCCTCAAATTGGCAATTTACCAACATTTTTGTAATTCAAAAATTACCTAGATGATTATTATTATTTGATTATAATACTAGCTTTTTGTTACAGGCACCAAGCTAAAGGATTTCCTACACTCCCAACATGTGAACACGGTGAGATAAGTATTTACCGCTGCAAAGAGTTGTCACTTCAAGACGTTAGAAGGATTCACCAGCGGTATTATAAGGACGCAAGTCTAGAGTCTAAAAAAAATTACATTCTTCAGCATGTTACAGTAACATCAGTAAATAGGAAGAGGACCAAGAACCAATGCAATAGGCCTAATAAAGAAAAAAAGGTAACCACAAATTTCACTTTACCGAAGCAACGTGAAGGCCAAGTTAAACAAGTAAGAGTGTGTCGTGCTGCATTTTTGCACATTTTGCAGGAAGGACGTGACAGGGTCCAAAGACTGTGCCAAAGATTCCTAGAAGCAGGTGTAACACCTCCAGAGACAAGAGGAGGAGCTCGGCAAATTGAAAAATATTCACTAAAAAGAGAAGCTGTGAAGGAATTTATAAAATCCTTTAAACCAATACAAAATCATTACTGCAGGAGCAGTATTAGAAAAAGGCAGTACTTTCCGAGTGAGTTATCAATAAAAACTATGTGGGAAATGTATCTTGAACAACAGGAAGAAGAGGGTTTAAAAGTTGAGTATGAATTCTTCAGGACAGTTTTCAACGAAAATTTTAATATCAGTTTCAATGCTCCATAATAAAAAAAAATACTGACAAGTGTTCAGCATGTTATGTGCTTGGAAAACAAAATTGTAGCAGAGGTAAATGCTGAGAAAAAAGCTGAACTAAAAGCTGAATTAATAGTACATAAAAAGAGGGCTGATATTTTTTTCTCTAAATTACAGAATAAGAAAGAAAATGAAATAATAATCTCTTACGATTTTCAAAAAAATTTAATTTTGCCGAAAGTTCCTGATCAAGAAGCTTATTACCGAAGGCAGTTATACCTTTACAACTTTACTGTGTGTGAAGGGGATTCTAACGAAAGCCAGACCAAAGAAAACACCATTTCTTATCTTTGGACTGAGGATGAATATCCAAAAGGCTCAGTCCAGATTGCATCGGCACTGCACCACAAGTTAAGTGGTTTGGACTTAACAGGAATCACCACAGTACGTCTTTTTTCTGACGGCTGTGGTGGTCAAAACAAGAACACAACAATAATATTCATGCTTTCACATTGGCTGCTCAACGAGGCTCCCAAAAATGTCAAAGAAATTGAGTTGTGTTTCCCGATTGTAGGCCACTCTTTTATCCCGCAGGACCGTGTCTTTGGAAACCTCGAACGCCAATTTAAGAAACAAACTGTGATAGAAAATCCTGAAAAATATCTATCTGTTTTCAACAAACATTGCACCTTAATTCGTCTTGGACTTGATTGTCCAGTATTGAATTGGAAACTTTCCTCCGATGACATCATAAAGAAAACAACGCAGTGGCACTTCCAGTTCCAAAAATCAAAGAAGATTATTCTAAGGCGCAACAAAACCTTATCATCGGTTCTGGTTCGTGGTGAACTGTTTTATAACATTGACACTGGGGTCGGTAAGACATTGTGCAAAAAAGGTAAAAGCTTGAAGAATGTTAGTCTTGAAAATGTGCCAAAAGGAGTCATTGTGAAAGAAGCTAAAATCTCGGATGTGAAACGTCTTCTGACGTTGCACTTTGGAGAAAATTGGGAGAGCAATCCTGATCTGAAATATTACATTGATGTGTTTCAAAATCAACAGTCTCTGACTATTGACAATGTTGCTGAAGATCAGGAAGATGATTTTGAACTCATGGTGGACGAGTTCAACAATATTAGTGAATAATAGACAGTAGTAACTACTGTTATGAACTCATAGTGGACGAATTATTTAGTTTTTACCCAAGTAGGCTATGTATTCGACCTACAATAAAGTTTTATAGAATGTTTTTATTCCAAAGTCAGTGTTTTGTTTTATATCAATACCTAATAAAAACAAAAATTTTAACTCAAATCTATTGAAATATATAGGCTAGAACTATATTTTAAATTTTTTATATTTATTAAAATTAAATAGACTGATAGTAAACAAAATTTTATTATTATTTAATAATGAATAATAATAATAATTTACACCTAATTGTAGACCTACTAGTATATAACAGGGTTTGGAACTGAAACAAATTTGCAAATGGCCAACAGTACAGTGCCAAAACCTGTTATTTATAAATACTTGTGCAAAACCTGTTAAATCCAAACTAAATATGTAAATAAATATTTGTCTATAAAAGCTACATTATTATTCTGTAATTAAGTAAGAAGTATGATTTTTTTACATTTAAAAAAAAACTGTGATAGTTCTATCTTTACTGGTTTAATTTATATACGTTTTTTTTGATTCATGTAAAATTTAAAAAAAATGGATTTAACAGGTTTTGTAAATGGGCTACTCATATATAGATCTTAAATAATAAAAGCACTATTGTCATAATAATAAAAGATCTGAAATTATGATTTTAGTAACTTTGATCCACCCAAACCCCTCCTAAAATTTCGAAATTTTTCATACCCTTTCTTAGAGAGCGCCTAAGGCCCTAGAGGATGCTACATACAAAATTTCATTCCAATCCGTTCGGGCGTAATTTGAGGATGATCAAATACGCATTGAAAACGCCGGGGAAAATGCAAAAACGCCTATTTCGGGCGAAATTTTGGGAGAATCTTAATCATTTTTTAACAGACTACTTTTAGGCCGTAAACGAACCTAAGTACCAAATTTCAACATTTTCTGCCAATTAGTTCTCGAAAAAGCTGAGAAAACACAAAATATCGCTCGAAAAACTCGAATATTGGGCGTATCTTTGGGATGTTTTCAAAATCCGTTCTTAGTGCGCGTCTAAAAGTCCAACTGAACATGCATGCCTAATTTGAACTCATTTGGTTCAGTAGATTTTTAGTCTGCTGATGAATGAATCAGTGCCATTTCGCTTTTATATAGATAGATACGGGGGTTTCTGATACTAATTAAAATATATTTGTGAGAAAGTATGTTTAAGTACCGTTTATTGTTTAAAAAACTGTAAAAACAATACCATATAATATATTACATTAAATATAATCATATTTATTGTTTGGTCATCTATTCAAATTTTGACGTTAATCATGTTTGTTTCTACAATTTAAAATTATTCCGAAACATATAAGTTAAACAGTTGTTTTTCTTGTATTATTAGTTATGTTAATGGCATGTAAACAAAACAGTACCGTGGGCTGATGCTGAAAGCTTGATATGAATTATATTTGCATGTGTTGTTAAAATCTGTAATAGTACATCTCCATTATTTCAGATAAACTTTAAATACATATAAAGCAAACCTAATTTCTAATTCAAAACCTATAATAATAATAAAATTGCAAGACAAATTTAAATTCCCGATAGAGCCAAATCGAAAGAGCCAATAACTTAACAAAATACAAAGAATGGAACCATACAGAGCGATCTTGCGGATAATAACGGAACTAACACGCACGAATTCAACAGATGTTTCAGAATCCTACGAAACGAAAGAACACCAATAATAATTTTTTGTTAACGGATATAAACTAATAACTTAACGCCATTTATATAAAGAGCATAAAATTCTGCAACTAAAAATGCCAAATAGGCCAAATATAAGACATTCTACAATTTAAAATAAATTAATAACACATTCACCACGGCAATTTACACTGTAACAGCTGACGAATTTAATATAACAAAATCCGTGACTACGGTAAGATTGTACTTAAATTAATACACATACAAATTAAATACAAAATCCGTGACTACGGTAAGATTGTACTTAAATTAATACACATACAAATTAAATATAAGGGAAACAATTTCTAGATATTTATGTATAATAATAAAACCCATTAAATCAAATCAAAATTTATTCTATAAAATAACAAATGACCAAGACTCGACTGACGGCAGACGGCCAAACAAGGAGAAGAAGAAGCGAGTAAAAAAAAGACCAATCGGAACGCAGAATTTGCAACAAAGCCTAAATTAAAAACATCTGTAAAAAAATTGAGTTCTTAGGAGAAGCCATACCGGTAAGGTTAAAAAATTTATTCTAAGGCTTGACGATAAGAAGAAACCTAAAGAAAAAGCGAAGAGAATAGATCTTTTGAAGTGTTTTAAAACAACTAGCAAGACATCATCTACTACAGTGGTGAGAGAATAACAATTAGATTTTCAGTGCTGCCAAAACAATAGGCCTAACATATTTTTTTTTATTTTGTGAAAAACTTTGATTTTAACCTTTTTTGCAATCCAAATAAGTTGAACTAACTATGTTTTAAATTCATTACGAACAGATGTCAAAAATAATTGTTTTCTAAACTAAAACTTTACAATCAAGAACTATTTGTGATAAAACCAGAATTTTATTAGTTTTTAATCTGCCTGACTATAACCTCACATTCTGATTACATTTCATTATAAATATTCTAATTATTCTTCAGAACATTCTCAATATTTTAATTGTATTTTTTTATGTGTTTGTTAAATATTTTGATTGAATATCGGGTCCACGAACACCAGCCCCGAGATTAAAATTTTTCTTGTTAACGAGCCCATTTTAGGCCGTAAATGATTTATCTTTATTTGTTCAAATAGATAAGTATATCGTTATCAAATTAATAAATAATAATTAATTTGTTCTCATTATTATTGCTTTTCATTTATTAAAAGTTAAGTTGAAAATAAATAAACAAGAGGAAGTTCAGTAAAAATTATACAAATCAAAGAAGTCATATTGTTTTTATTTGTGTTTATATTAAATATGATATTGGTGTGAGCTACAACAGTTGTAACAAAGACATTCAATTTTTAAATTCCATCTCTTTAATTAGTTCTATTTTGTAATTATATTTTGTAGGCCTAACAGATGTTAAAATTTTAAACTTTGTATATTTTCCTTTATCTTTTTTTGCATAATAGTTGCAAATACTGTATGTCGTATGATTGCTAATGTTAGTCTGCCAATACCTTGTATAACATAATAATATAGTTTTTTGTATAGGAGTGTTTTTTTACAAAACAATATGTGACACTCACAGCTATAAATAAAATTAGTGGTGACTGTTAAATAATATAACTAAACCTACAGTAAAGCAGTAGAGATAAATAGGCCAAGTAAATTTTCAATCCAATTTTCCACTGTATAAAAACCGGTCTATCGGCCAGTTTCCGACTGCCAGACCACATAATTCGTGTTTAGGAAGGGTAACAAAAAAAAATCCGTCCAAAATCAAGTATATTATCTTTCTAATTATTTTTTGCAATTTTGGTCTAAAATGCAAATGTACGATTTGAATTCATCGCGTGTTGCACGGTACCAATAAAATTCTACTGGCAATAGGCTATAATTGTCTAAATATGAACTTATAATATCCCATCATCTAACTTATAAACATTTTAAAAATTTGGCTTTTCTCTACCAACTTGCTAAACAGTTAGAGGGGTTTCTCCAGACTTGTATGATAGCAGTGCTATTCATCCCATTAAAGCAAACCCAGTTGTACCTAAATAAATGAAAATTTCAACGTTAAACTTAATATAATAAATTAAAAAAAAACATAATTCTTCATCATTTTCGCTCTACTTTGCTGTTCCCAAAGTTCCAAATTCCAATCTTCGGAGGAAAATCAATCGTAATTCAAAACTCTTTCACAAGTAAAATCGTGAAACCATAACAAGACTTATAACACCAAGTCTTGCTAATAATCTGTTTTCAAACCAAAATCATTTTTATTATAATGAAATTAAATTCAAACGTGTTTTAAATTATACCTTCAAACTCTCATGTTAGAAACAATACATTTTCCAATATGTTACGTCGTCATTCCACCAATGTTTGTTTTGTACATACCGATAAATAACATCTGTGTGTTGTGTACACGTGATATGAACTGCGTAGCGTTGCCATAGTATATAAGCCGCATCAAAATTAGTTTACCAGTACCACGATCGACATGAAGCTATCCATAATCGCCATCTTGTGTGTTGTAGCAGCAGTAAGTATTTTATAATACACTCATTGTTCTTGTTTTAATGTAGTTGATAAACTATAGATATATTTTTATAATTTAAAGTAAAAACAAATATAACTGTATTTAAATCGATACATATATGTTTCGCCGTTATGTATGCGCACGCCACTAAGCCGAAGTGTATAAAACACCGAAGACGGACATTCGCCTGTAAATCCAGCTCTTTCGGAGCTTTTCGTGGACAACTTGATTAAGATTTCGAAATCGCATTGAAAACGGGGGTCGTCCATCTTACCGACGTTTTGTTTAAAACAATTTAGTGTAAAACCCCACGGTTTAGAAAAAGCAAGTATAAAAATACACTAATGGAACCGCAATGCTTGAGTGATTTAATTTTAAGGGTAGCTATCCCATTTCATCCCTTTGACTTAAGTAATGAAATATAAAATAGTTTTGCAATCTCTTAAAAATAATATTACATAATTATTGGTTTATAGCTTGTATGAAGTTAGGTTAATTTGTTTTCATTTGTATATATACTGTTTAGTACTTAAATATACAATTATTTATAAAAATAAAGATAAATATATTGTCTCTTGGTTTCATTCAGATTGTTTGTTTAGTTTTCAATACAACTATGATTAAACTAATGTAATGTAAGTTGGTATGTTGAATGCCAAAGGAATGTTGTATCACTTAGTAACATCCGTGGTTATTTCAGGATGTAACAAGGTGGTTCAAACGGAGTTTGTAATTTTAAATTTTTAAAAATAATTAGTAAAAGTTACTAATTAGGTTTAAAAAAAGATAAAAATGAGATATTTTAATGGCTTTTAGTTTAATTTATATTGTTTGTTTGGTTTTCTATATAATTATGTTTAAACTCATGTATGTTTATTGCTATGCAAGTTGTCAAATAATTTGTTTAATATTATTATCTTTCTGTTGTTTGATTTGAAAATTATTAAACAATTCATAAATAAGATATATTTTATGTAAACAATATTTTAAACAGCATATCTCTCAGTATATAGATTTGTAACAACCGATGATTGAATTGAATTATATAATAAGGTATGCATTTTTCGTTGATTTTTATTTGTGTTTGTTTTTAGTTGTTCAATTTAAACAAATAAAAGGTGTTGGTTTTCTAGAATGATAAAGTTATTATAAATTGGCTAATTAAAGATGCTATGGTAATGAATGTAAACAAACATGACTGTATTGCCCATCTTTTTATCCCAACAACTGTTTTGTGAGTTTGTTTACTTGAGTTCATACAAAAATCCCATCGAAAAAAGCATGTTCAGTTTTCTCCTATTATAAAATTTTCCAGGAAATTTTTTAATTTTTCATTAAATAAAAATCGAATTCGGACTTTTACGAACATTGTAAAATAAAAAATAGCTAAACTGGTCCAGCCGTTCTCAAGTGATGCGCTTACCAACGAACAGAATTTCATTTTTGTTCATATAAGATAAATTATGTCATAATTTTTGAAGGCTTAACCTAAAATTGTATTGTTTTTGGATCAAGTCAGTTGTTTTATTAATAATGTGTAACAATTAATATATTCAATTATAATAGATGTTTGAACTATTATACTTCATTGATTTTTCGTTTGTGTTTGTTTTGTCTTTATTTTGTTAAACCAACCTAAATAAGTTGTTGGTTGTGAAAAATAATTAACTAATTCTAATGTGCTAATTTGATTGCAATGGTTATGAATGTAAATGTATTAAAAACGGTTTATATTTTAATGTAAACTGGCCACACCTAGAATTTGATAAGTCTTGGTAAGCATTTGATACGAATTATCTGTTTCATCTGTTAATGGACTACTTATGGAAGTGATAAATGTTCACAATTTCTACCTTTTAAATTCCAAATTTGTCAAAATCCTTTCTTAGTGCGCCTCTACGTTATTGGACGGATGTACCTTCTAAATTTCAAGTCTCTAGCTTTAATAGAATCATTTCTGCTTTGATCATCAGTCAGGACATTGCATTTTATATATAGAGATTTCCCATAACATGCTTGTTTTTTTTTATTTCGGTCTCCTGAAATGGTAAAGGAAGTATTACCCCGCCCTGTATAAAGTGTTGGTAAATAAATTCGATTACTAACAGAATATAAATAATCGAAATGAAATAAAGCACTTTTTCACGAGCGTGCAAATATTTCAGAGATACACATTTTGTGTAACCTTTATACACGTATTACAGTCGTATTTAGATTAATTAAAGAGGGGTGTGCAGTGGAACTGTCAAATTTTGCTTTTAAAGTCGACTACGTCTGAAGAAAATGTGTAAAGTTTGTGTAATAAATTTGATACTTGACGCTAATATTAATCAGCTGCACGGTCTATGGTTACTTATCTATATCATCAGCTGTTCAGAGATCACAGCTGTTACATTTATTAGTTTTTACAATTTTACAGGTAAACCATCTGATTTGTTTAAGATGAGTTTAAATTTAAGCCCTTCGTTATAAATTGACAGAGCGCAATCAATAACATTATCTACTGATATTTCCTCAAGCGTTTAAAAACAGAAATTGCTTTGTTGTTGTTGTTGATTCACTTATTTAGATTATGACAGTTGGACAAATAAAGACGAGGAAGAAACTATCGAACAGACGACATTCCAATTGTAACAATTACTTCTTTAGGATCTCATCCACCCTGCTACCCCTAAAACGAAAGAAAGTAATCCCAGGACCGCCAACAGAAAAGGAAACTCTTATGAATATAAATCGTTGGTCTTATTGGTTTGATACGAAATTTGATTGTTTTTACTATTTTAACACAACTTGCAAAATGAGGATGTAGAATGTCCATTTCAAAGGTATTACCAACTAAACCAATAATATACTCTGCTATAATATACACATGTGTACTATTTATAGTAAAGCGTGTTGGAAAAATGCGAGACAATAAAAATACGATTTTCCGCCAGCAAAATGGTTTGGACTCGATGCGCATATCGAAGTTTTCACTTCAACAAGGAGCAGAGTGGTGTTGTAATTTTCGAGTTTGTCCACCTACTACAGTCGCATCTGTGCTTCTTTTAGTCCCTGCAGTAGTTTTGGTTCAAACAATATTTCATGCAGTTACACAATAAGTTATATTTTACAAGGAATAGTTTTAAATTTAAATCATGTCTTAAGTATTTTTAAGGAGTACAAATTATAAGGTTGTTTATATTGTAGAGTAATTTATGTTATCGTTAATATTTATTTGAATTACACCTGTATGTCGGCTTGGTGCAGACGCTAGTGCGGACTTGAAACTTTGCTCGACGAACCTTGAACACAGAATTGCACAACTATTACGTTTTAAAACTAAACCCCGTTTCAACTACAAAGTCGCCATCATCGGTGATGCACGAGCTGAAGCATGATCAAACTATAACTCACTTAATTAAATAATTGTGGATTGCATATTGATTATTGCAGCATACTGTGTCGTTGAAACTCGTTTGTATTTAAAACGTATTTGTGAGATTCTGCGATATAGTTTTACTCTATATCTTCTCACAAGTAAAGCTCAATTAACTAGTTACTGATGTTCGGCATATAAATGATAGTGTCTAAAAATGTAATAAAATAAACGGTACCAGGAACTGGCACATACTTTCTCACAAACATATTTAAATTATTAAACAGATTCACGGTGACTTGTAGGGTGGGGTAGGAGAGGTGATTTTGTATTAAAGTTGTTTTCCCATAAAAATCCATAAAATAACGGAAAAACCAACTTTTCTAAAAAACGGCTCAAACGATTTTGATTAAAATTTTACTGTTTATAGTACTTTAGGTCCCTAATAAACTGTAAAATTTTAATCAAAATTGGTAGAGCCGTTTTTGAGAAAAGTTGATTTTTCCGTTATTTTAAGGGCTTTTATGGGAAAATTACCCTTAAAAATAAAAAATTAACAAAAATGAAAAACACCCCTGGAGATACCGTGGTTTAGTACCTCCATACCAAATTTCATCATAATCGGACGACTGGTTTAGGCTCTAGGTCTAATCCTCACACAGGCACACAGACACACAGACACACATACAGACACACACACAGACATCACTCCGAAAACCACTCTTTTAGGTTCAGGGGGGCCCAAAACGGATATTTCCACCAAAAACTCAAACTCGAAAATTTTGACGAATACAATACTTTCTCCATATACTATGGTTTTGAAGCTTCTGCTTCACCTAGAAAAATTAAATTTTACTGAATATAAACCTTTAAATAATCTAGTGTCTCTTGAAAAGATGTACATTTTTTAATTTTGAACATATATTTATTTATATAATTTTTTCGTAATAACAGTGGTCGGGTTATTATATCTCCAATAATATTAAAATTTACTAAAGTCGTTGCTTGAGGAACTAAAAAAAATATGTGTTTTTCAAATAAAATAAAAATACTGCACTCTCATATCTCAGTCCTGAGATAAGTTGCAGAAGGCTAACATTACATTACATACGAAGTCGGACTCCCCTTTAAGATAAGTAAATTACTGTGTATTTTTAAGTTTATAGTATGTCTTTATTAAGGAATTTTATGTTGCAAAATGTATATTAAAACAAATTGTCTTTCTTAAACAGTGCAGCTGCCAAAACCAAGACGTTTTGGATGAAAATCCAGCGACCAACATTACAGCTAGTGCAAAGGGATGTAACTTTTTCGTAAGTCTATAAATATTTACTGTTTTAGTATATTAAAGAATGCAGTTGAATAGATTAGTTTCTATCAGTTCCATATCACAAAAACGCACAAAAACTTTAAAATTTTTAAATAGGATTTTTGAATATTTTCGTGATAAAAAGTTGCAAAAATTAATCTCTGAAAAGACACTTACATGAAAGTGAAAGTTTAGACAAAATTTTGTCATCCATTCAGGACATTAGCAAGGACAAACAAACAGACAGAAAGAAAAAAGTTTTTCTTTCGAAATCACAGACAGACAAAATTGAATTTGATTTGTAAGAGTATAGATACAGAGATATTGCAAACGTGATGATGCACCCTAGTAGGTTTATAATCGGTACAGTCAGAGGAATCAAACTTTTTACATTTTTCTAGAACATTAAAATATAATTTTCTGTTTGTATCACATCTTTGCTCATATCGAAAAAATTAGGGATTTTAGGGACAGAAAAACGGAATGACCCATAGAGTCAAATATGTGCTTTAAAGTGTCGACAAATAAGAACAAAAACAAAACAAAGAGGTCTCTATTTCATCCCAGTAAAAAATAATTTTATCACGTAGCCGAACCGCTGACGTAAGTTTAGCGAATTAAAAAAAAACTTTATATGTTTAAGGTTTCAACGAATTATTTGCGAAATCGGTATAATAACAAAGGCTTTGAATTTCCGACTGTGTACGAAATATATTAACAGGATTTGTTTTCACCTAAGCCTCCAGCTTTTTGACAGCAAGTAACCGTTTTTTGAGATTATTAGTGCTTGAATAAAATGTTTGTATCTAAAAAAAATATAGGAGATTATTTTGCACATTTGGTTTTCACGCACGAACTCATAGCTGCGCCTAGTTCCCTCGAAATTAATCAAAATGTAAAAAGACAATAAAAGTTCCCTAAAAGAAGGATAACACGAATTTTTCCTCATTTACACACAGATTTTAATGACACCCGAAAACCTGTTCCGGGGACCTGCAATAGCTCATCATTCTTATAGATTACTGCTAATAGATACGTTTTTGAAGTTTTAGAAATGCCTTAAGAAAATATAAAGTTTGAAGTATTTACAATGCTCTAATGTAAATTATTTTATGAATAACTTTGATAGTTTATTTGTATTTTTTGTTTTCCCTCAGTGCTCTAAAGACAGACAATGTTGCACAAATTTCTGCAACATCGTTCATTGTTCCTGCTACGACCCTGGTACACAGGTGAGTAAACATTATATTTATTATTTAATTATAAGAGTTATGTACTTCATTGTGTAACCTAAACTGGTAACCACGTCCACCAACAACACTTTAAAAATCTAGATTTTGCAAATCATTCCGTCAAAGATTTAAAGGTTTTTAACTTGTAAATAGCATGTGTAATACTTTGAAAGAATAGGAACAAAACATACAATTTCTAATGTTTTAAATTAAAGTATCAATAAATAACGCGATAGCCTGTTTATATTATTTATACATCGTGTCTGAAAATATTGGCAACACTAGGCACACACATATGTGTTTAATACATACATGATTAATACAAACATGATTAACATACATAATTAATACATACATGATTAGTACATATATAATCAATATAAACATGATTAATACAATCATGATTAACATACATATTTAATACATGTATGATTAATACTTATATGATCAATATAAACATGATTAATACAAACATTATTAACATAAACAATTAATACATACATGATTAACATACATAATTAATACATGCATGATTAACTCATGTATGATTAATACATATATGATTAATACACATATGAATAACACATACACTATTAATACTTATATGATAAATAATTATATGTTTAAAACATAAATGATTATTACATATATGATCAATCAATACATACATGATTAATGCATACATTATTAATACTTATATGATAAATAATTATATGATTAAAACATATATGATTATTACATATATGATCAATCAATACATACATGATTAATACATATATGATCAACATAAATGAATAATACATACATGGTCAATACTTGAAAAATTTATACATTCATGAATAATACATATACATGATCAATACATACATGATTAATACGTATATGATAAATATATATATGATTAATACATGCATAAATACATTCATGAGTAATACATATACGAATAATACATACATGATTAATCGAAACATGATTAATATACATGACTAATAAATACATGATTAACACAAATACGATTAATACATACATGGTTAGTACATATATGATTAAAACATAAATGATTAATAAAATCATAATTGACATACATAATTAATAAAAACATGATTGACATACATGATTAAAAAAAACATGATTGACATACATGATTGATACAATCTTTTTAATAGACTAAGATTGTATTAAAAAAATATTTTTAGATATTACTTTGAAAATCGCCCTGAATATGTATATTTACATTACGGGAGACTATTTGAAATTATAATTTTTAGCTAAACCATTTCAAAATGGTGGCTCAACAAAATTTTTAAAATAACTCAAAAATAAAAATTTTGAATTTTTATTGTATTTATTTCTCATCCAATTCTTGTAACTAAGATATAATTGGTTTAGCCTTACATTTTTTGTACTTCTTAAAATTTTTTACAAAAATCAACGGTTTATGGGATATTTAGGTTTACATTTTTTTTAAACAGCCTCCATTTTGAAATAGTGTCTAAGAAAATGTTCAAATTTTGGCGGACACTCGTACAGACATACTAAATTTCAAGTTTTTACCTCAAACCGATCTTGATCCATGATTTTGTTTGTTAAAAACACATACAGACGGACAGACGAAAAAGTGGCCAATGTTTATATTGTGAAATATATTTATCTAAATTCCAGGAACGAATCCGTAAAAGGGGACCAGATAGTTTGGGGAGATTGCATAACGCAAGCCAATAGCTCGATTGTACAATCTATTATTTGCAAAACCCCAAAATATATTCTAGTAATCTAAACAGGGAGTTTCGCTAGAGATTGAGGGGACCTTAAGAAAGCGAAATTCTCCATAGAAACATGTGCCCTAAAAAGCTTCGTTTTCCAGATATCAGATATTTTGTTTTTGTTACAAAATAATTCATATCTAAAGATATGTTTTGACCGATTGAGTTCAAACTTGGCACCAATGGTCTGTTTTAAGGAAAAATAAGCGAATTTATCTATCATGTGGTTTTAAAATGGCGGCTGTTTGAGCAAGGATGAGTTTGACATGAACCTGATTATGTGATCGGAGGTTTGAGTTTTCACAAAATAATCTTTTAATTTTCTAACATTGTCACTGAATTTAATTTCTTACTTTTTTCATTGACATGGGGATTCTTAAAATTAACTTTATTGAAAACTTCAGACAAAAAATTTAATTTTAAATGATTAGAAAAAACTAGAGGCATTTATGACCCAACCACTAACTTATTTCGTGATCACTCAAACTAACTTAAACTACGGCCGTTTGGCCAACATAATAAGCTTCATTACATCTGTACATGAACATTTATAAACACCACTTTTTGCATGTTATCTATTTTATCCTTAAAATGTACTAACATTTCCCCTACATTTTTCTTACAGTAAAAAGCTGGTTTACAGTGATTTTTCTTTTCTAATATATTCCCAAACGAATAGCTAACCTCAGGATGTAGTTGATTCATGAATGATTGACTGAACAAACTATTTCTTTAAACATGGCTGGTTAGTATTTTTGTTTTGTTGTTGCTGAACGTCAAGGAGAATCGTATTTTTATTTGATGTTTTCAATCCATTCATATTCTTCTTGTAGACATAAGATTTTATCAAGTGACGGTTTAAATGTTTTTATTTTGTGTTGGCAGGCAGCGCAGTATCAATGTTGCCAACCTTCACATTGGAAAGGGGGTGTATGCTGATGATTAGGAGATAAAGTAAGTAAGGTTATAAATGTAAACGTTGCAAATGTTTTAGACAAACTCAAAAATATTAAATTTGCTTTATAAAGACAAATCAATAGTTGATGTAGATTTTATTTTACATCTTTAAGGAATTAAGCGTTTGTTAAAATAATCCCAGATGTTGCTTTATCATAGCTTTGAACAGTTTCACTTTAACATA
>JAGFPH010003072.1:32560-58735 GCA_018207615.1 Philaenus spumarius
AAAATAGTTTTGCAATCTCTTAAAAATAATATTACATAATTATTGGTTTATAGCTTGTATGAAGTTAGGTTAATTTGTTTTCATTTGTATAGATACTGTTTAGTACTTAATTATACAATTATTTATAAAAATAAAGATAAATATATTGTCTCTTGGTTTCATTCAGATTGTTTGTTTAGTTTTCAATACAACTATGATTAAACTAATGTAATGTTCGTTGGTATGTTGAATGCCAAAGGAATGTTGTATCACTTAGTAACATCCGTGGTTATTTCAGGATGTAACAAGGTGGTTCAAACGGAGTTTGTAATTTTAAATTTATAAACCTAATTATTAAAAGTTACTGTTTGGTATTTAAATATACCATTATATTTTCAAATAAAGATAAAAATGTGATATTTTAATGGCTTTTAGTTTCATTTATATTGTTTGTTTGGTTTTCTATATAATTATGTTTAAACTCATGTATGTTTATTGCTATGCAAGTTGTCAAATAATTTGTTTAATATTATTATCTTTCTGTTGTTTGATTTGAAAATTATTAAACAATTCATAAATAAGATATATTTTATATAAACAATATTTTAAACAGCATATCTCTCAGTATATAGATATGTAACAACCGATGTTTGAATTGAATTATATAATAAGGTAAGCATTTTTCGTTGATTTTAATTTGTGTTTGTTTTTAGTTGTTCAATTTAAACAAATAAAAGGTGTTGGTTTTCAAGAATAATAAAGTTATTATAAATTGGTTAATTAAAGATGCTATGGTAATGAATGTAAACAAACATGACTGTCTTGCCCATCTTTTTATCCCAACAACTGTTTTTGTGAGTTTTTTTACTTGAGTTCATACAAAAATCCCATCGAAAAAAGCATGTTTATTTTTCTCTAACTATAAAATTTTCCAGGAAATTTTTCAATTTTTCATTAAATAAAAATCTAATTCGGACTTTTACGAACATTGTAAAATAAAAAATAGCTAAACTGGTCCAGCCGTTCTCAAGTGATGCGCTTACCAACGAACAGCATTTCATTTTTGTTCATATAAGATAAATTATGTCATAAGTTTTGAAGGCTTAACCTAAAATTGTATTAAACTTTTGGTTCAAGTCAGTTGTTTTATTAATAATGTGTAACAATTAATATATTCAATTATAATAGATGTTTGAACTATATTACACTTCATTGATTTTTCGTTTGTGTTTGTTTGTCTTTATTTTGTTAAACGAACCTAAATAAGTTGTTGGTTGTGAAAAATAATTAACTAATTCTAATGTGCTAATTTGATTGCAATGGTAATGAATGTAAATGTATTAAAAACGGTTTATATTTTAATGTAAACTGGCCACACCTAGAATTTGATAAGTCTTGGTAAGCATTTGATACGAATTATCTGTTTCATCTGTTAATGGACTACTTATGGAAGTGATAAATGTTCACAATTTCTACCTTTTAAATTCCAAATTTGTCAAAATCCTTTCTTAGTGCGCCTCTACGTTATTGGACGGATGTACCTTCTAAATTTCAAGTCTCTAGCTTTAGTAGAATCGGTTCTGCTTTGATCATCAGTCAGGACATTGCATTTTATATATAGAGATTTCCCATACCACACTTGTTTTTTTTATTTCGGCCTCCTGAAATGTTAAAGGAAGTATTACCCCGCCCTGTATAAAGTTTTGGTAAATGAATTCGATTACTAACAGAATATAAATAATCGAAATGAAATAAAACACTGTTTCAAGAGCGTGCAAATATTTCAAAGATACGCATTTTGTGTAACCTTTATACACGTATTACAGTCGTATTTAGATTAATTAAAGAGGGGTGTGCAGTGGAACTGTCGAATTTTGCTTTTAAAGTCGACTACGTCTGAAGAAAATGTGTAAAGTTTGTGTAATAAATTTGATACTTGACGCTAATATTAATCAGCTGCACGGTCTATGGTTACTTATCTATATCATCAGCTGTTCAGAGATCACAGCTGTTACATTTATTAGTTTTTACAATTTTACAGGTAAACCATCTGATTTGTTTAAGATGAGTTTAAATTTAAGCCCTTCGTTATAAATTGACAGAGCGCAATCAATAACATTATCTACTGATATTTCCTCAAGCGTTTAAAAACAGAAATTGCTTTGTTGTTGTTGTTGATTCACTTATTTAGATTATGACAGTTGGACAAATAACGACGAGGAAGAAACTATCGAACAGACGACATTCCAATTGTAACAATTACTTCTTTAGGATCTCATCCACCCTGCTACCCCTAAAACGAAAGAAAGTAATCCCAGGACCGCCAACAGAAAAGGAAACTCTTATGAATATAAATCGTTGGTCTTATTGGTTTGATACGAAATTTGATTGTTTTTACTATTTTAACACAACTTGCAAAATGAGGATGTAGAATGTCCATTTCAAAGGTATTACCAACTAAACCAATAATATACTCTGCTATAATATACACATGTGTACTATATATAGTAAAGCGTGTTGGAAAAATGCGAGACAATAAAAATACGATTTTCCGCCAGCAAAATGGTTTGGACTCGATGCGCTTATCGAAGTTTTCACTTCAACAAGGAGCAGAGTGGTGTTGTAATTTTCGAGTTTGTCCACCTACTACAGTCGCATCTGTGCTTCTTTTAGTCCCTGCAGTAGTTTTGGTTCAAACAATATTTCATGCAGTTACACAATAAGTTATATTTTACAAGGAATAATTTTAAATTTAAATCATGTCTTAAGTATTTTTAAGGAGTACAAATTATAAGGTGTTTATATTGTAGAGTAATTTATGTTATCGTTAATATTTATTTGAATTACACCTGTATGTCGGCTTGGTGCAGACGCTAGTGCGGACTTGAAACTTTGCTCGACGAACCTTGAACACAGAATTGCACAACTATTACGTTTTAAAACTAAAACCCGTTTCAACTACAAAGTCGCCATCATCGGTGATGCACGAGCTGAAGCATGATCAAACTATAACTCACTTAATTAAATAATTGTGGATTGCATATTGATTATTGCAGCATACTGTGTCGTTGAAACTCGTTTGTATTTAAAACGTATTTGTGAGATTCTGCGATATAGTTTTACTCTATACCTTCTCACAAGTAAAGCTCAATTAACTAGTTACTGATGTTCGGCATATAAATGATAGTGTCTAAAAATGTAATAAAATAAACGGTACCAGGAACTGCACATACTTTCTCACAAACATATTTAAATTATTAAACAGATTCACGGTGACTTGTAGGGTGGGGTAGGAGAGGTGATTTTGTATTAAAGTTGTTTTCCCATAAAAATCCATAAAATAACGGACAAACCAACTTTTCTAAAAAACGGCTCAAACGATTTTGATTAAAATTTTACTGTTTATAGTACATTAGGTCCCTAATAAACTGTAAAATTTTAATCAAAATCGGTAGAGCCGTTTTTGAGAAAAGTTGATTTTTCCGTTATTTTAAGGGCTTTTATGGGAAAATTACCCTTAAAAATAAAAAATTAACAAAAATGAAAAAAACCCCTGGAGATACAGTGGTTTAGTACCTCCATACAAAATTTCATCATAATCGGACGACTGGTTTAGGCTCTAGGTCTGATCCTCACACAGGCACACAGACACACAGACACACATACAGACACACACACAGACATCACTCCGAAAACCACTCTTTTAGGTTCAGGGGGGCCCAAAACGGATATTTCCACCAAAAACTCAAACTCGAAAATTTTGACGAATACAATACTTTCTCCATATACTATGGTATTGAAGCTTCTGCTTCACCTAGAAAAATTAAATTTTACTGAATATAAACCTTTAAATAATCTAGTGTCTCTTGAAAAGATGTACATTTTTTAATTTTGAACATATATTTATTTATATAATTTTTTCGTAATAACAGTGGTCGGGTTATTATATCTCCAATAATATTAAAAATTTACTAAAGTCGTTGCTTGAGGAACTAAAAAAATATGTGTTTTTCAAATAAAATAAAAATACTGCACTCTCTTATCTCAGTCCTGAGATAAGTTGCAGAAGGCTAACATTACATTACATACGAAGTCGGACTCCCCTTTAAGATAAGTAAATTACTGTGTATTTTTAAGTTTATAGTATGTCTTTATTAAGGAATTTTATGTTGCAAAATGTATATTAAAACAAATTGTCTTTCTTAAACAGTGCAGCTGCCAAAACCAAGACGTTTTGGATGTATATCCAGCGACCAACTTTACAAAACCCCTTATTGAAGCTAGTGCAAAGGGATGTAACTTTTTCGTAAGTCTATAAATATTTACTGTTTTAGTATATTAAAGAATGCAATTGAATAGATTAGTTTCTATCAGTTCCATATCACAAAAACGCACAAAAACTTTAAAATTTTTAAATAGGATTTTTGAATATTTTCGTGATAAAAAGTTGCAAAAATTAATCTCTGAAAAGACACTTACATGAAAGTGAAAGTTTAGACAAAATTTTGTCATCCATTCAGGACATTAGCAAGGACAAACAAACAGACAGAAAGAAAAAAGTTTTTCTTTCGAAATCACAGACAGACAAAATTGAATTTTATTTGTAAGAGTATAGATACAGAGATATTGCAAACGTGATGATGCACCCTAGTAGGTTTATAATCGGTACAGTCAGAGGAATCAAACTTTTTACATTTTTCTAGAACATTAAAATATAATTTTCTGTTTGTATCACATCTTTGCTCATATCGAAAAAATTAGGGATTTTAGGGACAGAAAAACGGAATGACCCATAGAGTCAAATATGTGCTTTAAAGTGTCGACAAATAAGAACAAAAACAAAACAAAGAGGTCTCTATTTCATCCCAGTAAAAAATAATTTTATCACGTAGCCGAACCGCTGACGTAAGTTTAGCGAATTAAAAAAACAACTTTATATGTTTAAGGTTTCAACGAATTATTTGCGAAATCGGTATAATAACAAAGGCTTTGAATTTCCGACTGTGTACGAAATATATTAACAGGATTTGTTTTCACCTAAGCCTCCAGCTTTTTGACAGCAAGTAACCGTTTTTTGAGATTATTAGTGCTTGAATAAAATGTTTGTATCTAAAAAAAATATAGGAGATTATTTTGCACATTTGGTTTTCACGCACGAACTCATAGCTGCGCCTAGTTCCCTCGAAATCAATCAAAATGTAAAAAGACAATAAAAGTTCCCTAAAAGAAGGATAACACGAATTTTTCCTCATTTACACACAGATTTTAATGACACCCGAAAACCTGTTCCGGGGACCTGCAATAGCTCATCATTCTTATAGAATACTGCTAATAGATACGTTTTTGAAGTTTTAGAAATGCCTTAAGAAAATATAAAGTTTGAAGTATTTACAATGCTCTAATGTAAATTATTTTATGAATAACTTTGATAGTTTATTTGTATTTTTTGTTTTCCCTCAGTGCTCTAAAGACAGACAATGTTGCACAAATTTCTGCAACATCGTTCATTGTTCCTGCTACGACCCTGGTACACAGGTGAGTAAACATTATATTTATTATTTAATTATAAGAGTTATGTACTTCATTGTGTAACCTAAACTGGTAACCACGTCCACCAATAACACTTTAAAAATCTAGATTTTGCAAATCATTCCGTCAAAGATTTAAAGGTTTTTAACTTGTAAATAGCATGTGTAATACTTTGAAAGCATAGGAACAAAACATACAATTTCTAATGTTTTAAATTAAAGTATCAATAAATAACGCGATAGCCTGTTTATATTATTTATACATCGTGTCTGAAAATATTGGCAACACTAGGCACACACATATGTGTTTAATACATACATGATTAATACAAACATGATTAACATACATAATTAATACATACATGATTAGTACATATATAATCAATATAAACATGATTAATACAATCATGATTAACATACATATTTAATACATGTATGATTAATACTTATATGATCAATATAAACATGATTAATACAAACATTATTAACATAAATAATTAATACATACATGATTAACATACATAATTAATACATGCATGATTAACTCATGTATGATTAATACATATATGATTAATACACATATGAATAACACATACACTATTAATACTTATATGATAAATAATTATATGTTTAAAACATAAATGATTATTACATATATGATCAATCAATACATACATGATTAATGCATACATTATTAATACTTATATGATAAATAATTATATGATTAAAACATATATGATTATTACATATATGATCAATCAATACATACATGATTAATACATATATGATCAACATAAATGAATAATACATACATGGTCAATACTTGAAAAATTTATACATTCATGAATAATACATATACATGATCAATACATACATGATTAATACGTATATGATAAATATATATATGATTAATACATGCATAAATACATTCATGAGTAATACATATACGAATAATACATACATGATTAATCGAAACATGATTAATATACATGACTAATACATACATGATTAACACAAATACGATTAATACATACATGGTTAATACATATATGATTAAAACATAAATGATTAATAAAATCATAATTGACATACATAATTAATAAAAACATGATTGACATACATGATTAAAAAAACATGATTGACATACATGATTAATACAATCTTTTTAATAGACTAAGATTGTATTAAAAACATATTTTTAGATATTACTTTGAAAATCGCCCTGAATATGTATATTTACATTACGGGAGACTATTTGAAATTATAATTTTTAGCTAAACCATTTCAAAATGGTGGCTCAACAAAATTTTTAAAATAACTCAAAAATAAAAATTTTGAATTTTTATTGTATTTATTTCTCATCCAATTCTTGTAACTAAGATATAATTGGTTTAGCCTTACATTTTTTGTACTTCTTAAAATTTTTTACAAAAATCAACGGTTTATGGGATATTTAGGTTTACATTTTTTTTAAACAGCCTCCATTTTGAAATAGTGTCTAAGAAAATGTTCAAATTTTGGCGGACACTCGTACAGACATACTAAATTTCAAGTTTTTACCTCAAACCGATCTTGATTTTGTTTGTTAAAAACACATACAGACGGACGACGAAAAAGTGGCCAATGTTTATATTGTGAAATATATTTATCTAAATTCCAGGAACGAATCCGTAAAAGGGGACCAGATAGTTTGGGGAGATTGCATAACGCAAGCCAATAGCTCGATTGTACAATCTATTATTTGCAAAACCCCAAAATATATTCTAGTAATCTAAACAGGGAGTTTCGCTAGAGATTGAGGGGACCTTAAGAAAGCGAAATTCTCCATAGAAACATGTGCCCTAAAAAGCTTCGTTTTCCAGATATCAGATATTTTGTTTTTGTTACAAAATAATTCATATCTAAAGATATGTTTTGACCGATTGAGTTCAAACTTGGCACCAATGGTCTGTTTTAAGGAAAAATAAGCGAATTTATCTATCATGTGGTTTTAAAATGGCGGCTGTTTGAGCAAGGATGAGTTTGACATGAACCTGATTATGTGATCGGAGGTTTGAGTTTTCACAAAATAATCTTTTAATTTTCTAACATTGTCACTGAATTTAATTTCTTACTTTTTTCATTGACATGGGGATTCTTAAAATTAACTTTATTGAAAACTTCAGACAAAAAATTTAATTTTAAATGATTAGAAAAACTAGAGGCATTTATGACCCAACCACTAACTTATTTCGTGATCACTCAAACTAACTTAAACTACGGCCGTTTGGCCTACATAATAAGCTTCATTACATCTGTACATGAACATTTATAAACACCACTTTTTGCATGTTATCTATTTTATCCTTAAAATGTACTAACATTTCCCCTACATTTTTCTTACAGTAAAAAGCTGGTTTACAGTGATTTTTCTTTTCTAATATATTCCCAAACGAATAGCTAACCTCAGGATGTAGTTGATTCTTGAATGATTGACTGAACAAACTATTTCTTTAAACATCGCTGGTTAGTATTTTTGTTTTGTTGTTGCTGAACGTCAAGGAGAATCGTATTTTTATTTGATGTTTTCAATCCATTCATATTCTTCTTGTAGACATAAGATTTTATCAAGTGACGGTTTAAATGTTTTTATTTTGTGTTGGCAGGCAGCGCAGTATCAATGTTGCCAACCTTCACATTGGAAAGGGGGTGTATGCTGATGATTAGGAGATAAAGTAAGTAAGGTGATAAATGTAAACGTTGCAAATGTTTTAGACAAACTCAAAAATATTAAATTTGCTTTATAAAGACAAATCTATAGTTGATGTAGATTTTATTTTACATCTTTAAGGAATTAAGCGTTTGTTAAAATAACCCCAGATGTTGCTTTATCATAGCTTTGAACAGTTTCACTTTAACATACCGTTTTTTTCCAAACACATATTTATTAGACAAACGCTATTACATACTTCTTTATCTGTTTTAAAGTTAGTTTATCTTTAAAAATATATCTTTTTGTCGTCTGGAGTTTTTTAAAAATAGCCAGAGGTATAGTATTTAAAAATATAAATTCTTACATAATGTAGTTACATACTCTTGCACTTATTAATAAAAAGCAAATTCTGATGAATGTAAATAATCAAAATAACATTTTCACAGGTTAAAAATATTAATTTGGAAGATTTAAAAATAATAATAATACTTATCTCTAAGATATTAACTTTTATAAAATGTACCGTACTTGTGAAATAATTTTAAATGAATTTAAAAAACCGTACATAACTTGAAGAAACTGTTTTCAAAACATATATTTAAAAATCAAAATCAAAACATATACAAATTATATGAAAGAAAATAAATACATACATAATTTTTTACATAAAATAACTTTTGGTTAGGCCTAGACTTACAATTATTTTCTAAACCTAACCTAAAATTATCATATGTACGTACGGATTTTACCTTTAGGCAGGTAAAATAAATTAAATATCCACACCATAATTATAGATTGGCTTAGACTGATGAACCAACATTTTATGTTTATTGAATGTATTTCAGCGCTTGACGATATCTATACTATGACGGACGGAACCGATTGTTTCTTAATTCAAACTGATGAACCAAAACTAATGTTACTTGATTGTATTTACATTCATTGCCGTAGCAACTAATTTGATAACGCTTTTTCGTTACTCGTATTTTATATTTGCCATCGCCGTAGAAACCAATTAATAACACTTTTTGCATTACGCATTACATTTTCTATTTGTTAACAGCAACCCGCGTTAAGGAACTTCGTTCCAAAAATTGTAAATGTCTTTAAATTCATGCATTGCTGCTCTCAGCCCTACAAAAAGAACAAAAATCCTTTTATTAGCGAATTTTTCATACAAGTGGATGGTTAAAAATCCGGTCCATAAGTTTGGACAGAAAGGTATGGTTACAAACTCACAAAGCCAGTATTTCTGCTGAGAGCGGAACTAAGCAGCGGGTGAGCCGGGGTTTGAGGCTGATGTGCAAACAGATTCTACTAATATATTTCGTACACACAGGCAGTTATTCAGCACCCTCCTGAGTAGACTGATTTCCCAAATAGTTTAAACCCTAAAACTTATAAAGATAAATTTAGAAATTCGCTCAACTCACGTCAGCGGTTCAGCTGCGTGATCGAACTATTTAAATTAATTAATAGTACGTTTCAAAAAAAAAAACATTTATTTGAAACTTTATTTTTGATCTTTCATCTAATTTCAATTTGTTTAACTCTTAATTCTAAATTTCATGAAACAACTGTTTCATATTTTAAGTACTAATTTGTAAAACTTATAGACCTCGAATACAATCCACCTTAAGTAAGGTTCTATTTTATTTCGGAATATCACATTTTAAAATTTACTAGACGTACTTGTACGACTTAGGTTAGAGATGCTTAGAATTAAGTATGTTATTCCATTTAGAATGTTTAAATCATCTGTTTGAATGTGTTTCTATTGTTACAGTGCAAGTACGAGGAACACCAGCGACATCAATGTGACTCAGATGGTGTCTCTGATATGTTCAACAATACTTATTATATTGTATCTGATAAAATGTTAAACTTGCAATAATAGAAATAAACTGAACATAACTAACAACTTTGATTTACTTTTTAAGAACCGATTTAGTCAAAGGAATGCTTAACAATACTAATCAATCATAAACTTGCCAACAACTATTTTGAGTTAATGTATCTCTATATATTTATAAACTTTGAGGTTGAAGAGTGAGAAGGAATTATTTACAAATAATAATAACTATACACTAATTCTCTCATACACACAATTAATGATCTATCGCGTTTCAACGGCAAAGTCGTCATCCTCAGTGTTACATGAGCTACAACATAAGACTTATAACTAGTTTAGCCACAGATAAAAGAACTACTAGTACTGAGGTTTAGCCTAGGACTAAGCTACGTCTTTATACTCTTCTACAAGGGTGAGTTTGTAAATTGTTAGAACTGAGGTCCTGGCATAAAACATTAACTTCAGAATCGAGATCTTGTGGAAAACTGAGCTCCCAAACCCAAGTCTACGGTTTTATATAAGTGAAGTATTGCATTGTAATTGTCTAAAATAACATTTTGGTATATTTTCTTCAAAATCTGAGACCTCGGTTTTCTCTACAATACGGGTAGATTGTGTTTAAGAGTGTAAATTAGTTCGGAATGTGTTTGCATTCGCCAAAGTAGTAGATGTGTACGGGTGTAGGGCTACTGCTGGAGAAGCAACGGACCTTAGATTCAGTTCCATTTCAATTCGAACTCTTAGATTCATTTTTACGCGTTTATTGATGTCTCCATGTATAAAATAGAGTATAAATTGCTCGAGTGCTCGGAATAAAGTCGAATAAAACTTACACATTCACAAAAAAAATATTATTTTTTCTTCATACTGCACGTCGAAATTACATTAGATTGTTGCAGTCTACAAGAAAATATTATTTTTATATATATTGGAAGGATTCCGGACCAGAAAAACTGAAAAGACTGCACAGTGTATAAATTCAGAGATTAAAGGAATAAACAATTACATTTTATGACGTCACGTTCTCAAAACAAATGGCTGAGTTGTCCATTTACAAAGACAAGGTAGTCTTTTAGAACATCATATAAGTAACAACTTGTTTGTTTATTAATCAACAAACAATTATGAAAATGAATAACAATTAATTTGTAATTAAAAAAAAATATTACGTGCCCTTAAATAAAACAAATATTTTTAAATTCATACACCCTTAGTTACAAAATTGAAAATTATATATTAGCTAAACTTGTTCTAAATTTACAAATACAAATTTTTCAAAGACAAAACAAAGTTTACATTTTTGTAACCTTATAGTTACAGAAAACACCATTTACACAAGCAAAGATAATCTCAGTTCTTATTCTAACAGACAAGATATTTTAAATATACTAGATGACATAAAACAACAACACAAAATCTCACAAAAAAAAACGTTTAATAAATCAAACGCGTTTCAACGACAAAGTCGCCATCCTCAGTGATAAAGCCACAAAAGCCAAACTACAACACGTATTAAACTTATTTGTTGTGAGATTTTGTGTTGTTGTTTTATTTCATCTATATTGTTCTCACACGTCCAGCTCATTATTTACTTTTAAAGTACCAGGAGACCGAGCTAAAGCTCGATTATAAGCAGGGCTATGATTTCAATAATTATTGAACATTTAAAAATATACAAACAGTTGATTTAGGTTAGGCCTATAAAATTAAACAACTAAATAAAGGGTATGTTTATTTAGCAGAAGTATTCGTTGCCATGGTAACTATAAATAGATAAAACATTAGGCTTACCTCTAATAAAATACAGTTTAAAATAAAACAGATAATTATTATAATGGCATTGAAAACATTTGCATCAGCTGTGCTTCGTTTACAAGAAAACAGATGATTATTGTAATGACATTGAAAACATTTGCATCAGCTGTGCTTTGTATTGTTTAAAATGGACAAATTTCACTTTTTAATTTAATAAAAAGACAAACGAATTTTCCCAGACTGGTGACCATTCCCAATCGATTTCTCGTGGCCAAAAGCCCCATATAAAATCAAAAAATCAAAAACCCTTAGACGGAGATTCCAGATCCATTTAGCAGACAGACAATTATCTCTCGCTTTAGAAGATAAGATAAACTAGTTTAACAATAATTTCATTGTATACTTTTGTATACAACGTTGGCCAACTTATGTATGTAATAAAAAATAAAAATAATAATAATTTTTTAAATATAAAGAATTTTACTATAATGTTAAATTTAGTTTTACAATTTTTTAAATTTTCCATTTTGATAATTATTTAATTACATTTGTTCTTAAATCATTATTTTATATCATATCTGTTATAGAATTAATCTTTTTTTAAAGATATTTATTAAGTAAATGTAGTTTCTACAGACTGTACCTAAAAAACGATTAAACATTTTTAAATTCGAAACCTTATTGGTCAATTGGTCTTTTCTTTTTCAGAAATACTGTAAGTAGGTAATTTCATCCTTTGTATGTTTGTTATGTGAACCCCAAACTACTTGCTAAATTATGGTTTGTAGCATAGTGAGACAAACATATCAAAACATTAATTATTTTCCTTTTAATTTCAATATTTGTATTGACATATCCACGAATTTTAAATTGATCATTAGCATTCACTTTCCGTAACAAGCTTTATAAAGAGTTGAACACGAGATTGTATATTAACTCATGAGAAGATATTCTGTTTATACATAGTAGCAAATCATGTTAACGATCAGAAGGTCTTCCAGTATTTCTTCCAGTCTTCTCTATTTCAATAAATAATTTGTCTACACGCTTTTGATTAGTCTCATTTTTAACACGCTTTTACTAGTAGTTCTGTGAACAGTAGACCTCGCTCGTTGAAATAGCAAAGGTAGTTTTGAGCTTAGGTTAAAAATAGTGTGTCAGTAAGGAAGTAACCATCATTCACTCACAGTCACAGTGGCCACACTAACGTAGCGCAGGAAAGAGCAAGACAGCAGGTAGCACTCTCTCTCCCTCTTCCTCTCCATAAAATTATAAGGTTTTATGAAGATATCTAAAGAATAAACATATAAAAACATGGTAAAAAAGACAACTTTAACGATTTATAACAAATTAGAATTGAACGAATTAAGCAAGATTGCGGCTATTTTATAAGCTTACCATTAGAGATATGGAAACATTCAAAAAAACAATTTTGTAGAACATCAAATTTGCTACTTGCAAAATGTTATTAGTTTTTCAATTCTACTTACTGATAAGCAATGATTACATAGTATAAAAAAAGATAGGCTATGGGCACTAACAAGCATAACAGCAAGCTGAAGCCAACTCCGCCATCGTGGTGGGGGTCAAAAGCGTAAAAAGCAGCATTTACTAATACAATATTTTAATACGCGCTTCACTGTCGTTTGACCAACTTAAGAAGAAGTTGAAATTTCGAAATTGTGCAATTTAAAGTTGTAAAATAATTGTATTACTAATTTACCTTACAAGTTAAAGTTAAAACTTATATGTGGTTTTTAAACCATGACATGAAAAAGCACGGCCTGGCCACTCGTCAAGTCAGACGGCACTACACTTATCTGTGCGATACCCACTGCTCCTCAGGCCGCTTCCTATCATTGTAACCAAAACTATTATTACTTAATTATTAAATACTTAAATACAACACTACTTCTTCTCAGATTAGTCTACCTATTAGCCGTTCATAATTTGAATACTTTCAAAACATATAAAACGTAATTTTCATTTTGTATACTTCATTTTGTACAGTGTTTTTTATATTTGACACATTGACAGCAATTATTACATAGTCTAACACCTTAATAAGCCTCAGAAAACTTGAGTCAACTACGAATAATAAAAAAAGACTCATAGCAAATTCAAATATATTTACATTAAATAATATTGGTAGAAAAATGACAAAAATAAAAACAAAACTCAGTAACTTACGTTTTACATTTACTGTACTAAAAATGTTATAACATTGGTTAAATTTTCGGAAACCTGTAAATGAATGAATGAATAACTATTTTATTGATCCTTATATTTTGTGTATTACATCATTACACAAACAAAATAATAATTATTATGTGCACATTAATAATATACCTTCAAGACATTTTTTTATTTTAAATTAATCTTTTGTATATTAATTTATACAAATCACATGTCATATTGTTTTTCTTTGAAAAAACATGCAAGACGTATTATTCAAGGTGGTGACTGTCTGAAAATTACAGAAATGCAACTTCAAAACTGACAAGTCCAAACTTAAGATTGTCCAAAGATATCTCAGACTTTGAGAGTCGCCATGTATATAACTTTGCAAATGACGAAATTAAATTATTGTTTAACTTTAAGAACCCATTCTATTTTGTTTATCAATCTGAAGTTACAACGGGAAATATGTTCCATTTTCGAGTTATAAGAGAAAAAATGGGAAAAGTCCGAAAATTTCGAGGATTTTGACCCACAAAAGTTGTCCAACCACTTTCGTGGTTGCTAAATTTAATTTGTCTTACTCAAACCATACCAAACGATCCTAGAAAAAAAACCTTTTGCCGCAATTAATGTAAGCTGAACCACTTTTTGGATCCTCTATATACTGGGCTAAAAGTTGTATTCAAGAACGACAATTCACGAACGAGGGATGTTCCAGTCATGTTATCGGTCAGAAGAGGCGAGCGATTTGTATGTTTATACCAAATAAGAGTAATTTGTTATCTATTCAAGACAATATTATTGTAAAAAAATAATTGGCCTGAAAATTCAAGAAATGCAATTATGTTCATTCTGTAGTGTATTTAAATAATAAATTGATATAAATATGGAAACTGTGACTTATTTTATTTACAACGAAAATGCCAAAACAATAACTTAAATCCTCCCATTAAAAGCTTTTTAACAAAAGCAAACATCAACGCGTCAAGCTATGATAATTTTTGTATTTTAAAAAATAAATAAATTGAAATAAACAAATTTGAAAAAGCTATGTTTTAAGAATATAAAAGATTTGATTAAATATTAAACAACAAAAAGAAGAGGAGAGGTATACACTGGAAACCTACAGTTAATCAATGAACAAATAATTGAAAAAAGCAAGAGCGAAGTCAACTAATATGTAAAGCTATGAATCCATAACTGAACAAATATTGATCGCATTAATAATATCTCTCAAAATCATCAAAACCGTTCGATGCTCTTCACTCAAGTCTCTGTACAACTTCTTCGACTCCGTACTTTCACAACTACAACTTTATTGCCTTCATGTACAGTGTACATAAGCAGATCTTGACCATTTACAAAAGTAACATATTTTATGGCATTTTTCATTCTTATCCTTAGTTTTCTCTAATTAACGTTTTTGGAGTATTTATGATACTTACAAAATTATTTTTATACAATTATAACACGAAACACAATTTTAGAGACTGAAATAACACCAAATTATACAAACAACAATAATTAGTACATTTAAACACTAGTTAGTTATTTGAAGATATTTACTAAACTAAAATTTATTACATTAAATTCAAAATGGATTTAGAAAATTTAATTTAATTTTTAGGCTATACATAACAAAAAGGTAGATATTTTTCATGGCCTGTACTGAGTTTGAAGTTTAAATTGTCTCCATTTTATATAAACGATGCTCAGAATTGTAATAATTGTTTAAATATTTATATCTAAAAAGATTATAAACTTCACATTCCAACAAAAGGTGAGTTATTGTGTAATTTCCTGTTACACAGATTGGGCAGATTTCACTGAGGTTAAAGCTATAGTTGTCTTTTTGTAATATTAATCTATTATATTTCTTTCCAGCAAGACATAATTAAGCAATAATTCTAAGTACGTATAAAGGACAATTAATTCTCTTCAAAGTACGTTTCAGAGGGGGTTAAGCCACTTATATGTTTTTAGTAATCATTGAATCTCGAATTTAAAAAGGAATCAATGTCTGAGCATATTAAATTATTCTTGAATTTTTCAACTAAATCTTTTCTTGACTTGATTACATCCCCTAGGTTTTGCCTCTTCCAGATATTTTCTGCCCCAATCCTTCCCAGCATGCATCTAAGCCAGGTAACCCAATTGTATGGAACATCCTGTGAAGAGATAGGGGCCTGTGAGGTTGAGGTAGCACAGCTTTGTCAAACTGTCGCTATTCATTTGAAGCAGTGCGGTCCACCTGTTCAAAATTTGCTTAAAGACTTGAAGTTCTAAATGCACTCTGTAAGTCTTAATTCTTACATAGGCTTCAGGCGCATTTCAAGGAAGTTGTAACAATCGTTTTAGGAAAGTCAGCTGTATTATTTCCAGGATGTTTACATATGGTGGTGCCCATGTTTCGCTGCAGTATTGTAGAATGCTCACTACCACTGAGTCAAAACGTTTAGAGTTAGCACCCCAGGAATGAATATTTTCAAAAATTCGTTGTGATGTATGGATAATGTTATCAGTGAACGTTGGATTTCTAAATATACTAAATACATGTTTACTATCTTCGAATTTTATTTTAAGGTCTAAAAAGTTTATTGTGATTTCCAGGCCTACTTCCGTAGTGAATTGTATCGCCTCATTAAAAGAGTTTAAATAATTTAGAAACATTTTAAGTAGACGGTCTGAACCATCAAACAAACACAAAATATCATCTACGTAACGGTACCAATATTTAATGTTGTGATGAACACAACATCCGATTAGTCATAAATTAGCCTCATTTCACAGCATGTTGTTTCGTCTCATTAGTATAATGTTCCTATGAATAAATATGACTTTCATCAGGAAATTCATAAATAAATATGAACTTAATTGCATTAAAAGGATTGCCTCTAATAATGGTTATAATGGTCAATTAATTGAACAAATGTAAAAAAAAAACAAATTAAAAAAGAATGTGAAAAAGCATATATATTCCCTAATAATTGTAAAAAAGAAACCACAGATAAATGGCGTAGATCCAATTAGATCGGTAAAGTTAGTGTTACCGTAGGTAAATTATTAGAAAAGAAAAAGCATTGTAGACCTGCCTATTACAATAATAATTGTCCGGGAAATATTTTAAATAACTCCAAAGACAAAGTATATAATTTACCAAAAAGTGGAGTGTACAAATTAAGTTGTAAAATTTATAATGCAGCTTATGTAGGGCAACAGGTCATGGTTTTAAAACTAGATTAAGCGAACATAACAGAAGTTGTCGACTGTACTATGATGATTCTAGTTTTTCTAATCATTTGAAAACGCATAACATTTTAGATTTTAATTTAAATACAGATTTTAATTTACTTCATGTTAATTGTAAAAGTAATAAGATGCTTTGGAAATGTTAGAAATAAGGAGGTTAATCAATAAGGACGTAAGTTTAATTTTAAATGAACAACTAGATTTAAGTAATTCGCCACTTCTACAACCGTTGTTATTGACCAGTTCGTTTCCTCCCCCATCCCTAACCTAACGGTATTTTGGCCTACCTGTACCCAACTGCTATCTGTTGGATTTTTTTTCTTGTTCCTTTAGTCTTTAAGTTGCCTTCGATAATGCCGTAACTGGCGAAACCTAGGTCGGCACTGCTCAATCAATAAAAATTGTGAAATAGTACAAATGGTTTTTCATTCATTTATTTATAATTGAATTTCACCAAGAACCAATGGTCGTTAGTATAAATAGTTTAAAAGCAAAGATATTTATTGAATGTTAGAACATGTAAAACAATGTATATAGAGACTATCTTTTTAGGAAAATGTTAAGATATTTAATTAAAAATAGATTAATTTAAATAAATCTAAAAATTCCATAGCGTCAAATCGATAGTGCTGTTTCTTAGTGAAGAAAATGGAAAACACTCTGTCACTATTTTAATTCAACGATCAAGGCTGCATTATAAATTTCCGAACAGTTTTATCTTGCATCCACTAAGGAGGAAATGATAATTAACTAAACAACCTTTATTTTTTGAAACCTTTAAAAATGGATAAAAAGCTGCGAAAATCAGTACTAGGGGTTTTTGGGGCGATGATCTCATTTCTGACAATGCGAAATGCCCCGATGCAGGGGCCTCTTTGGTCTATTAGTAGAAATGTGTTAAGTTGCGACAGAGACTTGAATATTTCCTCTCGGGGGTTTTTTAGGGGTGCTGATTTCAATTCTGACCATACGAAATGTCCCCGGTGAACCTGGGGGTTGGGGGATATGCATAATAAACCCCGCGTACCGATTTTCGCGGCATTTCATTCACTTTTTAGATGCACTTTATGCACCAGCGATGCACATCTGCTTTCTTCCGAAACTGGTCTTATGTAGAATTTTTTCCTGGTATTTTTCTGAACACGATGCAGAAAACTGCATCCAAATCGGAGCTTTTTATTATTTTTCAGTACTTTGTCTCGTCTATAATGCGTATACTAACAACTTGAAAATGTGCCACAGCAGTCACAAATACAATTTTCTTTGTACCAATCAGCACTATTTATCAAAATTATTTTATCCGCTTAGCCAGAAATCACAAATAAACATTCGGCAACACTGTTCTATAATTAGTTCTACAATTCGCGGTACGTAAAATCTGCTGCAATAATTGTATTAAAATCCTGAATCAAAATGTAATTGTTATGATTTTGAGCGAACTAAAACACAAACTATCTGTAGATCTATTTCCGGTCTACCTTTATCCCTCTAACCTAGCTTTAGGTGAATGGTTTCAGGTCACCCTGTGTAAAATGAAAGGAGACCGGCAAGGCAAGGTTTTAATTGTAACAAATTGATAAACTAATAGCCCAGTCGGTATAGGATACAACTACCAGTAATTTGCAATACGGCTGATTTAGTTTTATAATTACATTAAAGTATGTAGATTAACATAAAAAAAAGTTTACCAGTCTATCGATTCCCCAAAGTCGAAAAAAAATCGATTATCATTTTTTTTGGATTATCCTTAATATTTCGAGCTGGAATGAAGATAGAGGAAAATAAAAATACCACCGTGTAGAAGAGTTATTTTTCAACAAAAAAGGTCATATGTATTTATTTCATCCGAGCAATGGTTTGTCTGGAAAAAATTCAATAATGCAGGTATTTATTTTGCAGCAGAGGAAATCACTAAAAGGGGACATCTTATTCATATATGAAACGTTGGCTCATTCTAAATTGGCCGAATTTTCTAAATATCGAATTGAAACTTGACATAGGAGTTAAAATATATATTTTAAACATTTATGCTGAGTCTCAGCTTGTTATCTTGAAAATGACCCGATCTAGGAGTCGATTTCGATTATCGATTTTAGGAGTACCGGACTCACAAACTAATTTCCAGTTTCGTCAACTTTTGGAATATCAACATCAAATTTGTTTTACAAGTTGAGTACACCAGTATAAATATTCTTAGTAAGTATGAACGATTTTTTTCATGTTATTTTTAAAAACGAGGCGCTTGAAAATGGTCTTCTGTTTTACCTATCTTGTTTTAGCTATAACACCTTTGGATTCAACAACTCCATTTTCGACATTTTTGAACATACAGTATCGATTTAAAAATTGGTACAAAAGTTAAAATCACAATTTTTTTTGATATAATTATTTTAAAAACTATATTTAAAAAATTAACTAATCTGCAGCCGATTAACTCAAGCGTTTTGATAAAAAATCTAAAAAGGTCTAAAATTAAACTTTTTAAGTAACTTGTGCTTTGAAAAGTAAATAATAAAAAAGGTTTATACCTCTTGATCTTGTTTGAATCTATATATTTAAATTGTAAAAAAACTTTCAGGTTGATGTTTTGAAAATTTTCTACACTGGAGCTGTTTAAAATGAATTGGTGGATCCAGTACTCCTAAAATCGAGAAACATATTGATAAGTCAAGTGGCTCTAGATCGAACAATTTTCAAGATAACAAGCTGAGAGTCGGCATAAATGTTTAAAATATATATATTAACTCCCATGTCAAGTTTAAATTCGATATATTAAAATTCGGCCAATTTAGGATGAGCCAACGCTTCATATATGAATAAGATGTGATTTTTTTAGTGATTTTTAGTGATTTCCCCTGCTGCAAAATACATACCTTCATTTTCGAATTTTTTCCAGACAAACCATGCTCGGACGAAATAAATACATATGTCCTTTTTTATTGAAAAATACCTCCCCTACACGGTGGTATTTTTTTATTTGTCTCTATCTTCATCCCAGCTCGAAATATTAAGGATAATCGAAAAAAAAATGATAATCGATTTTTTTTTACTAAAAAAAGTAAATCGATATACTGGTAAACTTTTTTTTATGTTAATCTACATACTTGATTGTACTTATAAAAAAAATCAGCCGTATTGTAAATTACTGGAACTTTTGTTCTAAAATTACCTCTACCGACTCGGATAGAGGTAGTTTACGAAAACCCACAGACAGAACTTTTGGAAATTCTGAAAGATATATGTCACTGTTTTATTACAAAAGGTGCTAGCGAGTCAGGGTGTCGGTTCTCTATTTGAAATAGTAATCTATGCGGTATTTTCACTCTTATGAACCTCGCTGATGTTATTCAACTAGGAAATGTCTGTTTAGGTTTTATTTTTATTGACACAAGTGTTTCGGTTAAATAAATAAGGTATGATGCATGGTTTCATACTACGTGGATCTTTTACGGTGGTTGTTTAAATGGTAACTACTATTCGTTGTGTAATACAATTGTAACTTTTTAAATTTGAATATACCAAGCATATTTCAATTACTTAATTATATTTTAAAAAGGTAAAAAAAAGCTGTAATGTATTCTTCTAATTCATAGCATTATAACAAGATTAAAATAATTTCAATGGTAATATTTTCATTTAAAAGTCTTTTTACCAACACGTTAAAGGGTGCCATTTTGATAAGTTTAGTAAATGCAAGTTATAGTCGTACAAAGTGTTTCATCTATAGTGTTGATTCAACTAAGAAAGTTTATAATGCTTGTACAGCTCAAAGTTGGCCAAATGTAATCAAATTTGGGATCAAAATTATCAGGAAAGTATCATGAAACGAAATATGATATTGTTTTTTCATTTTCACTTAAGACATATAGACTTGCAATTTTAAACTATAGTTTGTAAGAATTGGGAAGGACTCTGAGTGATTAACATCCCTTCCACCAACGCACGCACACTCGCCAGCATTGCCGCAACAGGCCCTACCTACCTCTCGCAGGTAGTCAATGACTCACCCACTCAAGAGCATAATAAAAAATGACAACTTTGTGATTTCAAAATTTTTTCTTTTCGTTTTAGTTTTTTTATGATCTACATAAAATTCTAAGCCAATTGAGACCAAATACGATATAATTACAATGATTTTGAAGTATATAAAACTAAACTCAGTCTAACCATGAACCCGAGGATAAATTAAATAGTACCAATGAATACTTAAATGTTAAGAAGCGCAGGTCTTATGGACTCAATTCTAACAGATTTTACAAACTTGGCGCCCTAAAGATTTGTAGTTGGGCACGACTCCGAGAGGAAGCGCTGGCAAACCATTTAGCGTGCGGTGGAGAGCGCGAGAGCGCGAGATAGTGTTTCTCCCCTCTCATTGGTATAACGATAATGCAATTCATTTGTACTATATTTAGATTACTTGCTGAGTGCGGCTGGCTGAACGAAGGGTTTACCCCACTCACACAAGCTCAGGGAATCAAAACTTTCGCTATTGCGTTATATACAATCCCAGACACAATCGCGTTTTGTTTGTTTATAAACTAAATATAACTTATAAAGGTATTTTCAGGAACAAAATTTGTTGTAATTATTTTCTAATTGATATTGTAAATATGGCTATTATCTTTTAAGTTTAAATTTGCAATTGCGTATATAACTTTGTAAATAATTAAGTAATAATATATTTTGTATTGCTACAAATGTATTTTGTCAGTAAATATATCTATTTCGTGTATGGAAAATTAAATTTGTATTGAGTTTATAATACTTTGTAAATAATGAATTAATAGTTTTGTTTCTCGTTTTATTGCTACACGCATATTGACAGTCCAGTTTATAAATATAATTAGTTTATACTGCAATTTCTGAAAAATAAATAAAATACAATCTTTAAATTACAATCAGCTATGTATGTAAACGTTTGTTTTAAATACCTTCCATTTGTTATACAATTGACAATTTTTTAAATACCAAGTTTGAATTATCTTCTTCAGAAAATTAAAATAAAATTCAAAAAAGTAAAACGCAAGCCGGATCCAAAATTTAATACAGAATCTTTAGTTTATTTCTCATCACGCAAATATAAAAATTATATAAAACGGTAAAAAAATTATAAAATTGTTTGAAGTGAGTCAATGTCAAAGCACTCTGCTCCCTGAAACTACATTGTTAAGCCTATCCTCGTGCGAGTTACCGATTGCTTTCTCTTTTACTGGAGCAGACCATGTATAAAAAAAATCGTTTTCCCAGAAGTTTTGAATCACTTATTAAATTATAAAAATATCTTTGTCAAGTTCAATGGACAGCATTTTATTTAATCGCCATGTTTTTTGTTTCTATAAAAAAAATATATAAAAAGTATTCAATCTTCATTTTTTTAATTTGTTTTTTATTTAAACGTTATATAATTTGAAAAAGATGGCAAATAACTTTGTAGCCTTGGCGAAATCTGTGATTATACAGGTATAGTCTAGTCTTTGACAATATAACCTTAATAACATTCAAATTTAAAATTGTAATGAATTATGGTCGAATTTCGACCACTGAGCGATCACTAGATTTTTGAAATATATATTAAAATATATTAAAAATACAAATAGCCTATTCTTTAAGTTTATAACAGGTCTTATGACCTATTTAACATTAAAAACATGTGTTTTTTTTCTATGGACACTTAATCGAAACAAATACTGCCAGTTAACCATAGCCCGTAACCAGGGTCATAACCCTCCCCCCAATTGTAAAAAAATTGTTCACAGTTTGTTTACACTTTGAATAATTAAAATATATCGCATTACTAAAAATTGAAGTTTAGGCTACTGTTTATTAGTGAGTTTTGGACTACTTTACCACTATTGAAAGTACTTTCTTGACTATTATGTTTATAATTTATTTTAAATAAACAATTTTAATTAACAATATTTCTAACTTTTTTAACCTTGTAGTAAAATTAAAAGATACAATTTTTTCTTAACCAGTAAAATTCTTACTATGATTTTAGTCAATCTTTAACGTTGTACCAATCAACATCAAAATTTCTATGAATAGTGAATTAATAACATACAACAATACAGTTTTGTTCCTCTCTCTTGAAATATTTTACACTATAATAAACTATAGGCAATGAATAGGCCTACTTATTGCTATAGGCCTAGTTAAGAGCAGGTTAAATTATTATAAAATAGGCCTGAATCACAATTGGAAGTAAAAATAGTATACCTACCTATATCAGTTTAAAGTGCTTTTGGAAAGCCTAAAATGTGTTATAGTTATTATTATATATATCCCCCACCCCATATGGTCGTCCTGGTTAAACCTATGCAGTTAACTACACGTGTTGTACATTCTTCAACTTTTTGTTCAATTTATCTTCTTTGTCTTTCACACTATTTCGTCTCTTAGATCTTGTGATTTCCACTTTACCGCGTAGTACAATTTACATTTCACTAGGGTTGACAACATGTAAATACGGTGATCTGTACACTGAGAAGTAAACCAACCTTCATGAACTCGTTCAGTCTCTTCCCTGATTTTTTGCACCAGACTGCAATGTAGTTTCTTTTCAGCAACGTGCACTTTAAAAAATTTAGAAAAAAAACAGTATTTATCTCCGTACATGTTTTTATGTTCCTGCGACAAGAAACGCTACTAAAACAGGCCTATTTTAAAAATGAGTAAGCCGATATATTTTTACCTAAAAATTAATTTATATTATACCAAATTGTAGAGAATAAAACATAGAGTTGAACTGTATACTTGAAAATGTTTTGTATCCTTTTATTTTGGTCTCAGAAATTCTAGAATGAAAGAAATTGTCTAAACGTCTGACAAATTTCACCAAAAATGATGTAAATAAAGTTATATAACACTGTAAAATATTGTTTATAATTTCTTTCAAGATAAACAAAAGTTTTGTAATTTAGTTCTAAATAGAAGTGCATAAAAATAAATATCAATTTCAAAAACATTTCAGAAAAGACATGTTTTTATGTACCTGCGTCAAGAAACGCTACTAAAGCAGGCCTATTTTGAAAATGGAATTACGAATATTATATACTTTATTAAAAATCAAATTTATTTGTACCAAATTGTAGAGAACAAATCATAGAACTGGACTGTACAAATTTTGTACAAATTGTAAACTTCTCTTCAATTATTATATTACTAGAACCACTTAATAATTACCATAACAATGTTTTATTTGTTTATACGTTATTTGCAGTCACTTTAACAAAAATTAACTATTTAGATCTAACCACTATCTCTTACCTTTCTTTATCGCTCACTGGAAAATAGAAAAAAGGTACATCTGCATTGGTTGATGAATTCTGACAATTAATGTAAGAACACTTTCTCCCTCCACTTTTTTTAGTACTCATCATAAACAATAACTAACCAAATGCTCCAATACACACCACCTACAACTTGAACGGAATATACAGCAATTAATATTAAACGCCTAAATATTCATTGCCTGCCGTCTCATCATTTCTCATTTGACTGAAAATAGCTCTGCTTCATTTTCCGTCTCTTTCTTTCATATTCAGTCGCTCTCGCTCTGTATGGTCGTTACATACCAGAAAAATAGGGGAAGAAAACATTGTATCTCGCGCTCTCTCGCTCTTGATCTCGCACAAAATCATACGACATCGTTCAACCAATCTTAATATAATAAAAAAGAAAGAGCCTTACATTTCTTTCTTTCGTGGATTTATAAATAAACCCGTCTCGTCTAAATCACAGTTTGTACAAATTATCGATGATGTTTCTTTTACCTTAAAAATTATCTCAAGTATTGCTTACATATTGTATTGCAAAATATCATGAAAAGCATTTCAAGAATAAAATACTAACATTTAGTAAATAAATTATCTTTAAAAATATTGCTTACACAGCCACAATAAATAGGAAAAGAGAATACAAAAGTGTAAATATTCAAAGCAAATGAAATATATATCAGTCAAGTGATATGGTTAGAATAAAATTGTAATTACTTATCAAATTACTACATCACTTCATAAATAAATTAACATTAAAAAAAACATATTAAACTACCAATCTTTGTAACTCTAATATTATACATTTGTCACTAATAAATAAGAAGAATCTGAGAAAAATTTATAGTAATAGATATTTGTTTTTTTACGTTAAAGCACGCAGTACCTTTTTTCGATTACAAAAAAAATCTCCTACATTGATTAATTAAGTTATTGCACCCTTCTTAAAATAAAAAACATACAAAGTTTAACAATACTGTATAGGATTACTCTTAAATTTAAAGGTGGAAAGAGAAGACAAAAAATGAAAACTCAAGAACAAATGCTTTTGTATTTAGCAAAAGGGATGCATTTTAAATTTAAATATTTACTTTTATTATGAACTTCCTTTGAAATATTAATAAATAGTCAAAGTATAAAAGTTTCTATATCAACTGTAACTTTCTGTTCTTCATAGCGAACTTTTCTTCAATATCGTTAGTTCCAATATGTTCTCTGAGTATTTTCTTCTCTATGTACAACAAAGATAAGTTTGAAAATCTTTCTTGAACACATAAATTCGTTTCCTTAGTCCGACTAGCCAATCGTAGACCGAGTGAGAGGGAGAGGGGAGAAACACTCTCTCGCTCTCCACCGCACGCTAAATGGTTTGCCAGTGCTTCCTCTCGGAGTCGTGCCCAACTACAAATCTTTAGGGCGCCAAGTTTGTAAAATCTGTTAGAATTTAGTCCATAAGACCTGCGCTTCTTAACATTTAAGTATTCATTGATAGTACTGTAAAATGTTTGGTATACTCCAAATAAAATATTTAAATTAATAAAGTGTAAAAAATGATAGGTTTCGTTATTAGTTGACTTAGATGAAACCTTGGTTACAAGGGAGTTAGAAACAATACAAACAATATAATTCTATAAAAAAACATATAATTCTATGTTTATACAAACA